>JALIZH010016567.1:0-51344 GCA_030522465.1 Rhipicephalus appendiculatus
CCAGGTTAAAGAAATGGCAGATGTGCAAAGCAAGTTTTTCTGGCTATCTACCACCCTACAGAGTGTAAAATGTACTTAAAGCCAATTTGTTGGTCATAACTTGTCTTTGGTTCTGAGATGAGCGTGTAACAAATTGTGACTCATTACTGCCAGTGTGGGTACAGCCTCCAATGAGAATACAGCTCAAACCTTGATGGTTAGAGGGCATATGGTAGTCTGTAGGAACTATGATAGCTGGAATGATGCTGGGATTGTTTTCTGTCACTATAAACAAACATCTGTGTACGTAATTGCATTAAAATGCTTTATTGGTCTGTGATGCTTTTCATTAACCACCACGCCTACTTACTAGCTATGGAATTGTGCAACTAAGCAAAAGGTTGTGTGTGGTCACGTTTCCGTTGCAGTGAAAATGTAAAAAAACTTCCCCATCTCCTGCTAAAGGGAACCATGTGTGGATGCGAAGCAACGGGGAGATAATTAGCTTGAGCGGGAGGAACGTCGCCGCTCTCGTTTCACGGCAGCGGTCCGGGCGCTCATCGCGGCGCTGCACAGGAGAGAGAACGAGGCGCGCGCGCTCCGTCATTTTCATACCGCGGAACTACCGTGGCGCCCACAGCGGAGTATGCAGCTGTCGCACCACCTGTCGTGCGCGCCGCTCCGTAGAGGATTCCTAGAGGAGAGGACCATAGGAGAGGAGAGAGAGGGGGAGGGGACGTGCATGCGCTGTGGGGGGTGTGGGACGCGGGAGCCGCTCCGTAGAGTAGAGGATTCCTAGAGGAGAGAGGGGGGAGAGGACGCCATTGCCTAAGTTTAAAGTGTGATCATTACGTGGAAAAAATGAAATTTTGGTGGCAAAATTCAGGAGTGCAATCATTATGCGAGTAAATATGGTAGTCTATTTTTGGACCGGGACAATAATTTGCATTTTCTTTTTCTGCCTGCTTTAGACTCTCTCAATATGGTCAAGAAGTCGAGAAAGCTGGTGCGCAAACTAGAAAGCCTATTGGAGCAGCCAAGGGAGCCTCATGTACACGCTGAAAAGGTAAGAGGTCTGGTTTTAGAAGCACATTTGTGCATATATTTTCGATCTGTAATGTATTTATGACAAAAATTTAAAAAACGAATAAAGTGGACAAAACAACAGCTTTGCCATTGGTGAGGCTCGAATCCAGAACCTTTGCTGTAGGGCCCCACCTATGGCAAAGGTGTCTAATGGGTCACTTGAATTCATTTTCTATTTCCAAAAAGACTACAAATAGTGTCCCCTATGCTTTCGTTGACTTTAGTTTGTTGGTTTCATTAATTTATGTCTAGCATAGGTTTTGAAAGGCATTGAGCTTGCACTTATCAACTCTGGTGCTAGTGCATATGCGATTGCTGCGCCACTTGCGCCAAACTGCGCCGAGACGTGAAACTATCCTGCTACATTGCAGCAAACAGTGCGTAATTTTCACTTAAAGTGTACGAAAACATTGTTCCGTGGTGTTTCAGAGAAAAAAAGAAGGCAACAGGTGCTTGAAATTCTCTTTTAAGTTACGACTGCCTTTTTTAGTGGTCATTGAACCAAATGGGCGAGTGCAGCTGGAGAAATCTCCAAAATACCAAGAACTGCGTTCGCATCAGATGACATTGCTCAGTTGATTTACTGATTTTTTTTATCTGTGGCGATATGAAGCTGTACCCACACAAAACCTGCTGCAAACTGCGGGAGGTGAGAGTGAGAGCGGTTCGTGTTCGTGTTCGTGTATGGCGGTTTACTACGCATGTGTGCACTCCACATGCATGCGTCACGGCTTGACATGTTCCCCTAGTTGCCGTGAAGGCAGCACCGCTTGTCACCGTGCAAATCCTCTGACCTTATAAACAGCTCAGAATAGAGCAGGGATGGATAGTACACATACTTTAATTTTGAGGACAAATTATGGTGTGCATGAAAGCATCGGACTCCATACAGCAAAGGCAATAACTCCATGATCCATGTTCTGCTAGACTGTGTCTTACCAGTTTTTAGTTACTTTTAAGCGCGATTTCAAAAAAAAAATAATTTAATTAACTTTTGCAGCGACACATTGGTGTCATGTGGAAAGGTGTAATAACGTTGGGAAGGGGCTACCAGCTGAAATAGGACACGTAACATTTTGTCTGATAGTTACACACTTGTGCGTGCACCATGAATTGCGAGTACCTGCATGATTGTAAACATCTAAAAACTGAACTGGCTATTATTCAGAGCTGTCTGTGACGCTGTCCGCTGCAGTGGTGTAGCAGTTATGGTGCTCGGATGCTGACCCGAAGGTTGCGTGTTCCATCCTGACCACGGTGGTAGCATTTCAATGAAGACGAAATGCTAGAAGCCCGTGTACTGTGCGATTTCGGCACACGTTAAAGAACACCAGATGGTAAAAAATTCCCGAAGCTCTCCAGTACGGCGTCCCTCATAACAATATCATGGTATTGGGACATAAAGCCTCAAATATTTTTGTCTCTTACATTGTTGTGCTCTTGAGAAACAAGGCATAAAAATGTGCCACTTTTCTTTTGTCATGCCTCCCCCCTCCCTTCGCCACACTTTTCGAATCTCCCAGATTTTGATGTCCTCAGATTGGCAGGTATGCAAGTGAGACCACTTGGACACATTCACACGAGATCGCACGAGTCAAAAACAAGGCAATTGGTTGCTGTGCACTAATTATCAGGCATCTCCTCCTCGGTCGACATCAAGTAGTGCAAAGAGCTCAATACTTCAACATTGCAGTTTTTGTAATGATTAATAGTGTATTTTCACAATGCAAAAAAAAGCAGAAAACTGTTGCATACACTGTGTAGCTAGATTTGCGACCTCAAGAGCAGCCAACCATGAGCTTGGGTTTTAAAGGGCAGAGAGTTTAGACTAGAAAAACCTAAACTATACCATACACTTTATGGTTAGCTAAATATGATAGCAGCGATCGAGCAAGCATAAAGAAGCACAGTTTTCTTGTGATGTCACTTTAGTGAAGTTTCCAAATGCCTTGCTCAGCGCATCATCCCCGTTTATTTTATGTGGAATATTCAGTGCAAAAGTCATCACATCTAAGCCTCTTGTTACTACTTTTCCGCATGATGCTAAAGTGCTTTGAGGAAATTGTAGGAAATGTGAATGATTATAATTCTCAGACATCAATATATAGGGCATGCTTTCTGTACAGCATAGTACGAGTAGATTTGTCCCCCCAAAACATAGAAAATATTGTCATGTAGGGTAGTTTTAAGAAACATTAGCCGTTCTAGGAAATAGAGCAATATATTCACTGGTGTAATTTTCTATATTTTCTTTTAGTCTCTAGCTGGGCACTCCTTTTCACTGGGTGTGACCACTGCAATGCCATTAGTTATTTATGGAAAAATCATTTTAGTCGAAAAATTTTATATCCTATTTTGTGATATCAGCATTATCTTTGTGTGCTACTCAAACTTTAAGTGGTGATTTAACAAACTAGAATCGGTGCTGTTTTATGCAGGTCAACATTGGCGACGGCATCCTCTTGGAAAAAACTGTTTTGGATAGGCTGCATACGCATTGCCATGGGCTGCCAACCAAATTTGCGAGGAATCTGGTGCGGCACCTCTTTACAGAAGACGAGCTGAAAGGAAGGAGCTTGTACGGAAGGGGCTCAAATAAGCATAAAGAAGTTGCTGTAAAGGAGGCACTCGACCCAGTGCGTTTGAATGCGGTGATTGGTACGTCTTATTTCCAGTCTGCAGACAGGATAATACTGCATACAGAAGTTGCATTTTTGGGCAGTGTAGCATGCTTTCATAATTTCCATAAATGAGGTTCACTGTTCTTGAAAAAATGTGTAAAAATGTGCTGGTAGGACATAGCCAAATTGCAATCTCACTTTTTATAACTGCATATTTTGACCTGGAACTTTGATGCTGTATTGCAGTGCAGTGCGCATCAGTTACGTCCTTGCCATAAAAGTGCATGTTGAAATTCAACCTAGCTGTGACCATAGGTCGGCGAACTCACTCATGAGTCGACTCACTCGGGTTCACTCAGACTCACATCGAGCCGTGAGTCTGAGTCTGAGTGAGTTCGGGTGAGTAATATTTTCGGTGAGTTGTCCGAGTGAGTCCGTCTAAAGAAAATTTTCTTGAGCAGGAGTGCGAGTGAGCACGGCTCAGGAAAATTTTGTTGAGTTCGAGTGAGTCCAAAGCGCAAGATTATATTTCTTGAGTGAGTCTGAGTAAGTTCCACTTCTTTTTGCCGATCTATGGTCCTATCTACTCATCTTCAACATTATTATCAGCCTTACCTGAATTCAGTTTTGTACTCACGTCTACTCACACGTATTCCAAAGCAGTATTGTTCATGCACCATTTCAATATTTATTTATAAGAGGCATGAATTACGTAGGGGAGTGCCTTGACCTCCCCCACCCCACCAACTGTTCCAGGAAAGCTTTTGATAAATATGCCTGATGTCATCTCTTTGGAGAAAAAAATGTCGCTACTGATTTGTAACCACTCATAACATGTATTCGAGGGTACTATCAAAAGGTGCCAATAAGAGCACCAATTACGGTTGATATTGGTGTTAAAGAGCATTGACACCATGGTCGAAGAAGCTAATTCTAGGCCAGTGGACTCATGAGTCGACTCACTCGGACTCTCTCAGACGCACTCAGACTCAGATTGAGCCGTGAGTTTTACACTCTGAGAAAAAGTCGAGTATTTTGGGAGTATTTCTGCTACACAACAATAATCGTCATCTGGCTTGTTCACGTTCCCTCTCTTCAAAACCCGGCTCTCGGCACATTCCTATCAAGAATGCTATGTCACGCTGATGACGCGCGCGGCGTTCGTGACCGAGAAGTGCCGGGACGGCAATGATAACGGCAGGAAAGTACGCGGGGTAGATGACGATTATAGTTGTGTAGCAAAAAGACACCCTTTTTACTCGATTATTTCTTAGAGTGTAGTCTGATGGTGTCATCCATTGGCGGATTCGGAGTGCCCGACGAACTCTGCGTCGGAGCACTCCACTCTGGCGGAGGGCAACCGAAGGGAATCTACCAGGGGAACACAGGCGCTCCCGCTGGAGCAAATGACAGGGTCAGAATGAAACGATATGCGCGCGTCTCCCTTCTTGCATGAGTGGGCACGCTGGGCACAGCAACGCTACGCTAGCAAAACGCGACCGCTGTATGGTCCGACGCGAGGCGCGATCGACGCGACCGGCGTCCGTTGACGCGCCCACAGTTGGCAGTGTTCCAGGGCACGGGGCGCTTGCGACTTCCGGTCGAATCCGCCGCTTTTCGCGGAGTAGAAAAAGTTGCTCCGTGGAGTGGATCTCGTGACGGAGCTGCTCCGGATCTGCCAATGGAACATACAGGGAGCACTCCCAATCTACCAATGGAACAGACTTACTCCGCATGGAGCAGAAAAAGTGCTACCGGAAGTGCTCCGAAACTGCCAATGGATGACACCATGAGTGATTTCGGGTGACTAATACTTTGGTGAGTAAGTCCAAGTGAGCCCTTGGTTGAAGAAAAGTTTTCGTGAGTCTGAGTAAGCTCCACAATTTTTGCCGACCTATGGCTGTGACGATATAGTTCTCAAATTCCAACATTTTGTTCTCCATAAGAAATAAGGTATACCTTCTAAAATTTCTCATACAAACAATGGTGAACATGTATTTCAACATTTGTTTATTGTTTGTCAGTGCTTGGGGGGGAATAATGTTAGTGCCCTGTTGATCCCATGATTATTGGGTCAAGTGCCTCGAGGTTCTGAATTTGACCTCGGCGAGGGCAGACGAATATAGAGACAAGCAGAGTGCAACATTTCTAAAATTTTAGCATTTATACAACACCTGTATTGGGCTGCTGTAATCTACAATGTACTTCTAGAAAAATGCTGCACTTCTATAATTTTTAAGAGGAACCATATAATTGAAAGCGCAACAGACAGAACAAGAAGAGGACACTAGTGTCCTCTTCTTGTTTTGTCTGTTGCGCTTTAAATAATACGGAACCCATACCAACTAGCCCAGCTCTCGACTTTTCTACTTTTAAGAGGAAATAGCAGAAATGAAAATGAAGCAGCAGCGCCATAAATAGTCACGCACACACACTGCACTGGGATTTATCACAATTATGCTATGAGCCATGTTTTTCCGTTGAGGACATGAGCAGTCTGTTGAACCATGGGAAATGCAGTCCTACTCCCTTCACAGGCATCCGGTAAAGGAAAGAATAGTGAAGGAAAAAAAAACTGTACGCTTGCTTACATCATGAAACCATGACTGTCAATTGTAAAGGTATAAGTATTTCGACCTTAAAAGAAGCAGTTAATTTTTATTGAAGATTGGGCGAGTTGGTTCGTCGTATTTGAACTGGTATAGCGCATTATGGTGAAGAAGAAATGGCCGAGCAGACCGACACAAGAGTACATAGCGCTATGTCCTCTTATGTCGGTCTGCTCGGCCATTTCTTCTTTACCATAAAGCGCTATACCACTTCAAATACAGTTAATTTTTTTTCTCCCACATGGTTTGGCGCAGATTCAATGTGACAATTCAGTGTCCCTTCAAGTGTACAAAAAATGCTAGAGGCCTACTTAATTAGATTGAGGTGTACATTAAAGCAACTGTAGGTGGTTGAAATTTGTGGAAGTGGTGTGCCTTCATAGTCATATAGGGCTTTTACACATTAAAACTGCAGAAATTATTTCATAACCAAGTGAAAAAAAATACTTTCCCATATTTCACAGCGCCACAATGTATCTATCTCCAGGCGCTATGTATCATATATTAAAAAAAATGGAGATCATCGAGCATACTTATCTAGACAGTTGGCGTGGAGCGTCTCATCTCTCTAATCATTTGACTTCACTTATTATTTAATCAGAGCAGAAGCGAAAGAACTGCTCTGCTATTTTGTAAACATATGTTGACCATAAAGTCAATTTCACATTTGTCAAACTTCAGCATCTGTTCATATGTTCCACTGAAGAGTATAGAAAAATAGTCTTGTGCAAATACGCTTCAGTGTTGGGCTGAAATTTCACTCTTTTCCGCAGGGTACACATGCAGCAAATACAGCACCAGCACAGTACAACTGAAGAGCAGTTGGTCTTCGATGCTCAGTCGAGAAATATAAATAGCTGAGAAATTAAATAGTATTTTTTCAAGTAAGCCTATTTTCTTGCCTTATTTCGTTTGTGATCACAAGTCTGCGCATTTGTAGAAGATATAAAAATAAACAGACTGTCTATTACCCCCTGTGCTGAACTTATAGATGGTCCACTGCAACGCATCAGTGTTTCACAGTCTCTCAGATATCTCAACATTATTCATGGTTGTATGTACAGAACAATGACTATATATAGCTAGTGATTGCTGGAAATCGTCGGCTGTAGCTTACATTTCAACTCTGTGCAATTACTGCCCGCACTCTGATATTGGTGATTTATAATGCATAAAAAGCGACGTTTACAAGCATTCAGAGGGGTTAAGAATGCACTTGCGTTAAGATATCAATGAGCGGCCAGAGAATCGAATTTTTAACTTAAGTGTAAAGACATCCGTGTGGGTCATGGAGTGCATTACGGTCTTCAATCTCATTGTAATGCAAATGCTTTTTCTGAAAGTCAGTAGAGAACATCCTTCAGAAACTCCTGCATTAGAGCTCTATAGACCAATGACGGCCCATATGTTATAGAAACTCATTCATCAGGTGGACATTAGAAACTCCTTCGTCAAACCTCTATAAACTAACGATGGCCAATATGCTAGAGAAACTCGTGCATCGGGTGCACATTAGAAACTCCATCGTCAAAGCTCCTTAGTCTAACCATGGCCAATATACTATAGAAACTCATGCATCAGGTGCGCATTAGAAACTCCATCGTCAAAGCTCCTTAGACTAATCATGGCCGATATGCTATAGAAACTCATGCATCAGGTGCGCATTAGAAACTCCATCGTCAAAGCTCCTTAGACTAATCATGGCCAATATGCTATAGAAACTCATGCATCAGGTGCGCATTAGAAACTCCTGCGTCAGAGCTCTATAGACTAACAGTGGCCAGTTACTACTAGACTCACATCAGGTGTGCATTAGAAAGCGCATTAGACTGGCATTAGACAATTTAATGATTGTGATGTCTAACGACATTAGTTTCTCTATTTAAACACATTAAATTTTTTTATAAGGGATGGACTCGCGAGCAGCCGCCGAGTAGTAGTCTGCTAGCGCAAACTCGGCAAAAGATTAATGGCGGCTATGACATCATCATAACTCGTATCGGCTGCAGCGTGGTGATAGGAGGGAAGTTGGGGGGGGGGGGGGTCACCATCAGGTCGCTTTCAAGGGTGTCGGTTTCGCGGGGTGCGGCGTATAGCGCTCGATCACGCATGCAAACTTGAAAGATCATATAATACCGTCCAAGCCATATTCGTTGTTGATATTTTGCATATGATATACGCATGTTGACGGGAATCAATCCGACAGGCTATTTCCGCCGCGAGATTTTATTGCGATAGCAATTATATGGACAGTCTCGACGGGTTTTTGCCGTTGCCGTTACCGCTGCCATCGCCGCCACCGTCATGTCGCGTATATGAAGTCGAAATTGATGAGAGCCCCTGCGCATCTGTGATGGTAAGGTTCGTCACATCGCAAGGCGTGTGACGCGAAGAGGATGGAGCCAGTGCGGACACAACAAGGCAGTTATATTAGACGACCAAGACACATTACAAGAGCGACAATACCACGGGCCCGTGCACGCGACGACCAAACAAACAAAAACCAGCGCAGTCTCACGAGTCTGCAGAGTCCGGTGCCTTGCGGGGTGCGGCTCGTTGCTTCGCTGTAGGGTGGCCGGTCGCTTGAGTGCGCAGGCGAACGTCCCGGTGCCGATGGACCCCCCGTCTCAGGCGAAGTCGCCAGCAGTAGGCAGCCGCAGCTCGCTAGACGTGGTAGCTGATGGTTCCGGCGTCTCGAGCACGCTCGCTGTCTGGACGACGCCCGGCAGCAGGCTCTCCCAGAACTCGCACCAGGTCACGCCACGGTCCGAGGACTTCAACGGCTCGAAAAGAGCAGCCCGGCCTTCCGAACCTCGCGCGTAGTTGCGGGTTCGCCCTAGGCTCTCTCGCCACGTCTTGCCGGCGTTCCAACTGCTCTCTTCTCTCGCACGAGCCCTTTTTTTCTCTTTTTCTTCTGCGCGAGCTTTCGAACTGCTTCTTTTTCATCGTCTTCCAGGGGATGCAGCGCTGTCGTCTGCTACGCCCGCATTATTTCACTTAGTTCATCACATTCACCCCTCACTTAAAAAAGTTCTTCCGTTAGAAGAACTTGAGGGCACTGGGGACGTGGTGGTACGCTGACGGAAAAACACCCACACAAGCACCATTGCACACCAAAGCAGTTCCGAGCCCCGCACACTCGGCACATGGAACAGTTATGACAGTTCCGAGCACCGCACACTCGGCACGTATGAAAATAGTTGCAAAAGTACACAGCATGAGAGAAGACAAAATATACACAAAATTCCAACAGTGTCAAGATACCTTTGTGGTATCCCACGATACAGATACAAGAATTTAAAGCACATTCTTGTGAAACACACTGTTTTCTTTGACGCATCGCTCATGGACATCGCAAGCGGCTCACTTCGTCTGCGCCCACGTTCTAATACAGTGTACATATGTAGCCTAGAATTTGTGTTGTATCAGACGCCGCCATGATCGTACGTCTTTTTTTCGGCTGTAGAAGGTCCGTGTCCTATAAACGGGCGTATGTTTCCACCTGCGGTAGATGGACATCGCTGATTCATTTATATCTTGTCGAAGACCTGTTACTTGTAAACGACTGTCAGGATAGGTAGATTTCGATCTATTTACGTCTCCAGCCGATTCCTCGCGTTGGAACGGAACAAATGCTGGCTTGTCTGCAGTCTGAGGCATGCGAGCTAACGGTCCCATATTAGTTCTGACGGCTCTTTCAAGTGAAATAGATTCTACTGGTAGTCGCTTGGGCTTTCGTGTTGCCTGTCGGTTTGCCGCTGCAACTTTTGTCTTTCCAACTGTTTTGCAGGCAGCCGACATTAAGGCATCTCCGGACAAGGATTCACTGGTATAACCGCTGTAATTTTCCGCACTGGTCGACTCATTTAAGGCACGAAGATGTCTGTTCCACTCATTGTCAGGAATGGGAACATCATGAACGCCTTGGACATTGCCTAGGACAACATCATACAAGGGGTTGTCCATACAGATGGCTAGGGTTTTGCCTGAGAAGAAGGGTGAAATTATCTCCACATCTGCTTCAGGTAGCTTCAGCAACCTTCTGTCTAAAAGACAGACCGAGGAAATGTTGCCTGTCAGTTTGCTGTGTGATACGAGGGACCTTTTCACAATAATAGTATTGCATACCGTATCTCGCAAAACTGTAGCCGGCTGTCCTTCAAGTATGCCTGCGGCTGTAGGCATACGCTTTGCGTAAAGTTTGGACATTTGTCTTCTCTCGCGTTCCAAAGTTCCTGAAACGCATTGGAAAGCTGGTGAGTCTTGTTTAGTGGCTTGCGGCTCATGCACTTGCTGTAAGCAACATGAGGCTTCCTCGATAGTGCTGGCCTTTTTTCGGGCAGTCACCTATCTTATGCCCAGTGCCGTGGCACTTTCCACAAAAAGGGTGGTTTCGTGTTCGGACTCTGTGTTAGTCCAGCAATCGGCGGCTCTATGACCCTTTTTACCACACAGAAAACTCCGCGGTCCTTCGTTTTCTTTTTGCCGCTCAGGCGTTCGAGTTGGACCTGGTGGTTCGCTCAGGTTTTCACTTTTCCCTTTTCCAAGGTTAATCAACCCCTGTGCCTCCAGGTAATGATCTGTAGCTTCCGCTAACTTGTCAATACCTTGACAATTCCTTTCTTTAAGAAAGACTGCCAGTTTCTCATGGCATTGCGCGAGAAACTGTTCTGAGACGATCTTGTCTCGCAGAGCATCGTAGGTCCGGTCCGTCTTGGCCATTTCCTGCCAATGGTCAAAATAACCTAATAGACGTCCGGTAAACTGCGTGCCCGTTTCTGAGTTATCGGGTTTCGCCGATCGAAACTTTGTTCGATAGCCTTCCTCCGTGTACCTAAAGCGTTGTAGTAGCGTTTTCTTTAAGGTTATGTAGTCCATGGCATGCTCAGGTGCCATCCTACCTACAACACTTAAGGCTTCTCCAGTCAAGCAAAGGCGTAGCGATACCCACAGGACAAGTGGCCAAGACTGGCCACTTGTCCTGTGGCCAGTCTTGGCTAGTAGCAACGCGCTCAAACCGCTGTATATATGCGTCCAGCTCATCGCGTCCTTCGTTAAATGCTGGGATGAGTTTATGCGGACTTTGGTAGCTCTGCGTGGTGCCTACGGGCACACCTTCGGTAAGCTGCCCAGTAGTCGAGCTACCTGCTGTCGCATCCAACTCACGCAACCTTAACTTTAGCTCGAGAACTTCCTTCTCTGCTTTTAATCTAGCGATGGCCTCCGCCTCGGCTTCTTTTGCTGCATTGCGTTCAGCCAGACGAGCTTCACGTGCCTCTTTTTCACGTGCGTGTTCCTGGTCAATCCATTCTTTAAGTGCTGAGCCACTCAAACCTAGTTCTTTTCCAATCGCCGTCAGCTTATCTGCCTCCATCATCGACCGTCACACACATTTATACAATGTGATGCTCTTGTTAGATGGAATAAGAGCAGTCCTGTCGCGGACGCCAGATATGTGGTGATTAAGTTCGTCACATTGCAAGGCGTGTGACGCGAAGAGGATGGAGCCAGTGCGGACACAACAAGGCAGTAATATTAGACGACCAAGACACATTACAAGAGGGACAATACCACGGGCCCGTGCACGCGACGACCAAACAAACAAAAACCAGCGCAGTCTCACGAGTCTGCAGAGTCCGGTGCCTTGCGGGGTGCGGCTCGTTGCTTCGCTGCAGGGTGGCCGGTCGCTTGAGTGCGCAGGCGAACGTCCCGGTGCCGATGGACCCCCGTCTCAGGCGAAGTCGCCAGCAGTAGGCAGCCGCAGCTCGCTAGACGTGGTAGCTGGTGGTTCAGGCGTCTCGAGCACGCTCGCTGTCTGGACGACGCCCGGCAGCAGGCTCTCCCTGAACTCGCACCAGGTCACGCCACGGTCCGAGGACTTCAACGGCTCGAAAAGAGCAGCCCGGCCTTCCGAACCTCGCGCGTAGTTGCGGGTTCGCCCTAGGCTCTCTCGCCACGTCTTGCCGGCGTTCCAACTGCTCTCTTCTCTCGCACGAGCCCCTTTTTTTCTCTTTTTCTTCTGCGCGAGCTTTCGAACTGCTTCTTTTTCATCGTCTTCCAGGGGATGCAGCGCTGTCGTCTGCTACGCCCACATTATTTCACTTACTTCATCACAGCATCGTACGTTCTACCAGCGGGTAATAGCGCGCGGGAGCGGGAGCGATGAACGCGGCTGAAGCGGAGATCAAACGAGCCGGCCCATCTCCATCGCTCCGAGGCGCATGCGATAAGATCCCCCCCCAACTGTTTGACCGCCCGGCCCCGCCCGTCGTTCGCGAGCGTGAAAATACGCGAGGGGGGGGGGGGTTCCCTCGAGCGACCTTCGATTTTACGAGCGCGGTCGTCACCGGCGCGCGCGTTATCGCCCTATCTCGGCAGCTGACAGCGGGCGGCCGGGATACCCTTCTAGGTGCTGCGCTCTCAACGCGAATAGAATGTCGTGTGAAGAGTGTCCTGGAGCAGCCGTATTCTCTTAAACCAGCCTTTTCTAGAGTCGCGTTAGATCGGATCCAAAAGATTTAGTTGCCAGCCTCACTTCTTATAACATTACAATTTGTTGCTATCACATTCATTGCTTCGCCCTTGTGGTGAAACTGTGACTTTTGTGTGAGTACCCGTTCAATCACCCTAACTCCGGAAAACGTCTCGTTTTTAGACATGAAAATTCAAGTGTATTAATTTTATGCGGCCTTTTTTATCAATATTCGCCACAGTGTGCTTTGCACACACGCAAAGCTTATGTCAGCTTCGTGTCAGGTTACCGTCCGATTATGGTGTCTAAGGTCCTTTATATTCTGCAATTTTTAGCGGAATCGCGGAAAGCTACAGCATTCAATAATTCGTTGTGCGAATGTGCTCAAAGCTTCCTCATTTCAAAGGGATTAGACGTACGGCTCATTGAAGGTCCTTTGTCTCAGTGTAACTATAATTACTGCGTTCAGATACAGTGGTAGAGTTCCGTTCCCCTTAAAAGCTTATTATCTACGTTCCCAAGGGATTACTCCTCAACCGTAGCGACTTCTGGCAGCAGTAATTCTGCCGATAAGATCATGCCGCTCATCATTGCTGGTGACTTTAATGTGGACGTCTCAAAACCCAACAACACCTGGTTCACACAGTACATTGAAAGATGTCTTCGATGTGGACAGGGCTTCGCAAGACCGCCTGCCCATGACGAGGAACGGGGGTGTCATTAATCGCTTCATCATAAGAGACATCAATTTTCAACGCCTTAACTATACGTCCTGCTTCAGTGTGCATAAGCCCCTTCGTCGCCGCAATAATGGACGAATATGCTAACAACTCTAGTTCTGCTGCTGGTGCTGACTTTTCACATTGATGTTGACCAGGTTAACGAAGTGTCAACAGCCCATGGGACGCGTATTCGTGACACATGGACACATGGACACACGTGACATATTACATGGACGTGTATTGATGATGTGTGTGCCTGTAACCACCGTCACAGACTAATACAAGAACTAAATTTCAGCCTGCCACTGCTGATGCTGGTAGTACGCACGTTAGAAGTGGTGTCGTTGCGCGCCTGTGAACAACCAGTTTTCCCATTTGCATGCTTTCGAGATGCGGGAATGCTTATACAATTTCTGCTTATGTTTACTGAGTACAGCATTCATCCGTCTCGTAATGATACGCTCATTTTAAAAGTGCCACATAGCAAAACTTCTTGATGCACGCTTTCTATATCATGGATTTCCACGGTAAGTGGGATCTGCCGAATTTTTTTTTGTATGCACATCAAAGGTCATCGGCGGCCACTATCGTCAAAAGACGTGCATGAGTTTAAAAAAAGATGACGGGACAGCTTCGACTGAGTGTAGGTATGAGTAAAAGTTAGCGCCCCTCTTCGATGATATTGGGGTAGATGAAAAAAACAATGGGGTACCCTTAAGATCCGCCTTTAAGAGTTGAACGCGATAGCGATATCCTGTTTCTAGTGCGCACTTCAACCACTTAGTGCATACTTTTTATTGTGTGATGTTACTCGAGAAGTTTAAATTGCGCGTGACATTTTTTTTTTGAAGTATTATTGCACCCATTGTGTGTGTGTAACAGGATGCGCGCGGTAAGGTGTGTGCCTTATGTAATGGCTAGCATACTTTAAACCACGAGAAATGATGGGCGTGGAATCTTTTCGAATTTGCTATGCACCCATTAAGTGGCTCTTAAGGGAATACGTGCCGTACCTTGTGTGTGCCTTTTGTGATGGGTGGCCGGTTTTAAACCACGAGGTCGTTATGATAGTCGCATCTTTTGACACCCGATGGCAATTAACACCACGCAATTGTACCGCGCAATATTGCTGCGAAATTCCATGTTGTATGGCGATGCCTATATACAGGACGCATGTGCTTGTGAAGCATGCAAGTTATTTTCACTGCATTTCTAAGCAGAGGAAGTTATTTTCACTGAATTTCCAAGCAGAGGTGTGGCTGTGTGGTAGAACACCTGCTTACCGCGCAGATGGCCCGGGTTCCATTCTCACTGGAACCTAACGTTATTATTTATTTTATTTGCATCTTTCTCGATTTTCGGTCGCGGAAAAGACAATGATTTTTCGCTCACAACCAACGACGCCGACCCCGACGCCAAAATTTCTGCGAAACGAGCTCTTCAACGCTATCGCATTAACAAAAACGAAACGAGATTCACATCAGGAAAAAAATCATAGCACCGCAGTCATGCGCAAGTGTGGAGCAATTATGATTCATTTCAAAGAGGGTAGGCGTAAAAGTGACTCGATCCTACGGCACACGGCAATTATTATTTGCGACGGTCAGCTAGAGCTGTTTACGTGCATTGGCTCAATATACTTCTTTTAGGGGCGAAGCTCCTAAGGGTGTGGGTCTGTCCCTCCTCTGTAGTTGTCGTAGTAGTAGTAGGTAGATAGCCACGTGTAGTGGAATGTACCCACTACACGTGATAACGATGACGATGACATCATTCACTTCGTGGATATGGCGTGATTTTAGGGGCGAAGCTCCTTAGGTTGTGGGTCTGTCCCTCCTCTGTAGTAGTAGTAGTAGTAGTAGTAGTAGTAGTAGTAGTAGTAGTAGTAGGTAGGTAGGTAGGTAGCCACGTGTAGTGGAATGTACCCACTCCACGTGATAAAGATGACGATGACGCAGTATAGTGGAATGTACCCACTACACGTGATAACGATGAAGTATAAGCGCGTTCCAGTATAGTGGAATGTACCCACTACACGTGATAAAGATGACGATGACGCAGTATAGTGGAATGTACCCACTACACGTGATAACGATGACGATGACGCTGATGGCCATGAAGTATAAGCGCGTTCCAGAGCACACATTCTCTTCCGAGAATGAAAACGATCGAGCTTCGCCCACTCATCATCATTCACTTCGTGGATATGGCGTGATTTTTTTTTGTTTCCGGTGCTCAGCTAGACATGGAGTGATCCTTGATCGCGATGCTGAAGCGCTTGACATCGTCTAAGCTGAGGTACCGCCTCACGAGGCGCCAGCAGTCGTCCTTCAGGTACTGCAGTTGAATTGTGCCGCCGTCGACAGGTGGCGCGCACGCCACGCATTCCTTGACCACACCGGTCAGTCTCATAAAGTCGTGCAGGCCTTCGACGCCCCTGAGACGACTTGGGATCATCCTCGCCACTTAGGCAGCGGCGATATCCTCTTTCCCTGCGAGCTCTCTCACGAGCGCCGGATTACGTACGACTTTCTCGAATGCGCTGGCGGTGTACCTGTTTGGAGGGATAGGAGTGATCGATATATTACTTGCTGACAATGGCGTAAATCCAGAAAAAGTCATGCCTCGAAATAAATTAAATAAAGCGAGCATGAGCGATCGGCGCCGGGCCAGGGAGCTTAATCTGACAGCCATGAGCAGTCAATAGTATAGAAACGTACGTTGGTGAAGTACAGTTTTGAATGAGTTGAATTTATAAATAGGCTCTGGCATATTTATACTAAATATGTCATTCGGGTTAAACAATCAAGTGCAAATGCTAGCTCATTAAGGTACAGCTTTAACTTCAACTCCATTCACCATCGTGTATACCTTTTAGGAATAGCCTCATGCTGTAATGAATTGTGCTGTATTTAACTGTCAAACAATTCAAATGTGACGCTCGAAAGCTACATCTCAAGGGGGGGGACACTTGCAAGAGGTGTCCCACCCAGCCCGACCACAGGGGGGGGTCAGGACCCCCCCTGCCCCCCCCCCCCCCCCCCCCATGATTTACGCCACTGCTTACTGACATAGAACAGGGGAGATCAGTATAAATTGAACAACAATAGTCTAAACAGAAATTTTAATCACGAAACCATTTGGACAGCCACAAGAAGCCCTGCGTTTTGTCTTAATTTTGGCATCATTGCGACAATGATAGGCAGACAATTGGGCTTCGTTACAATGGCGCAGGGGCATATGAATTATTTGCTGTGGTCGAATGTCAAGCTGTTACGCAACGAGTGAGGTACCGTACGACAAAACGATTACTTATTATAGAAGCTGCAGGTCTTCAGATGATGAGATTATGAAAGTTCACTACAGACATTCGTTCTAATAAACTTAGGACGCACAGTAAAATTACGTATTTCAGCCCGTGCTTGCGCGAATAATTAATTCGCAATCATTGACGCAGTCACCAGTTCCCAGATACATAGGCAAACAAGGTGATGAAGTGAATCATTATTGCATTTAATCTCGTCTCGAACTGTACACCATGACGTTACGCTAAGCCGTATAAGTGAAACAACGGTACGATTAGGCTTGCCTTCGAATTGCTGCAGCAACATGAAAGCTTCAACTGTGGGTCGCAGCCTAAGCCCAGAATTTAAAACTCGCATTCAACTTTGTATGTCGTGCAGAATGGCTTGCTGACCACTTACTGTACCTTAATCTTTAGATCTGTCTTCTCTGCAAGTTCAACGTTTTCAAAACGGAGTACTAATGGACTGGTTATGTAATTAATAAAACACAGCCCGACGCTTCGACTGCATTCGATGGCTCCACGCTGGCACCTATTGTGACGCCAATACATTGTTGCCTAAACGTTTACTCTCTCTCAAGCCAGCTGGCAGAGGTGCACTAGTGAATTAATTAAACAGACGGTAGACAACACGCATTTGCGCTATTCAACTGACCCCACGACATGGATGAAATGCTATGCAAAATTACGTTACGTCGGCGGGGGGTTCTGCAAGGGTTAACGTCAGCTTTGGTGGCAGTTCTAAATTTATTTTGCATATGTAGCCCATTGTATTTACCTCGAGATGCTGAGCAATGGAACGAGAAACATCTTTTTTTTTCTCAGAATGAGCTGAGTTTAGTCCCGTGAGGAGTAACATTTCCTCCCTTTGCAGTTACCTCCCTAAAAAGAGGAAAAGTTGCGAGAGAACAGTCACTCCTACCAAGAATAACCTTTATACCTTGACAGCTGGTCTCCTCAAACTGCTGTGGAATACCAGTCAGTGCTCTCACGGTTGCCCTTTGAAGAAGAAATTGTTTGTTTTTAAGAGAGTAACGTTTGTAGCGACGCAGTTACCACCCAGAAGCACGAACCAGACTGCCCTTTCTAGCCCTTTGCGGCCTCAAGTATAGCGCTCATCTTTATTAAAACATCGGCTGCATGTTCAAGTTGCGACCTTTTAAAAAAATGATTGGTTACGCCCTGCTGCGTTTCGAAATCCCGCGCTCAATACAACGCTCATATCGTTTTTGCGTGGTTCTTGGTGTAGTTTTAAATCGTGCGCGTAATGCAGCTCAGCTATGTGAAAGCTGAGTAAGTACACAGCGCGGGCAACCCAGAGATTTCCTCGGCAATTGCGTGTTTGTTGTGGAGGTGACACGTTCCATTTCGCGGCGCGCGAAAATAATATATGGTGTTTTACCTCCCAAACAAACATATGATTATGATTTACGCCGTAGTGGAGGAATTCGAAAATTTTGACCATCTGGTGCTCTTTAATGTGGACTGACAGCGCAAGCGCGGCATGCGACTGTTTTGATATTTCAGAAGCAGTTTTTCGTGATAATAGGTACATTATTTTGAATACTTCTTGGTTGTTTTGTGGTTTATGCTATCTTCGGCTTCGTTTATTTCACATTGAGTATTGTTAGCATTGTTTCGTGCCTCTATTCTCCATTACGTGACCACGTGGCATGAAAATGGGAATGAAAGACAAACCGTGGCCCTAAAGTCCTGCGCACTGAAAATACACTTTACTCACTTTTTGAAGGAACCAAAAAAGACACGCGCAACCTACCAATCCAAAGGTGTAGTCTTGTTGAAGGCAGCTGCGCGTTCCACAAGGCCACAGTTCCTTCGCGACGTTTCCTGGATTCTGAAAAAGCACCGCTTTGCTTCGACACCCACTTTCGTACCGCACAAATTGACTTGAAGCAGATTGTAGTTCTCGCCATTGGCTTCCGACAGGAGAGAAACGAGTTCGGTGGCGTTTCCAAATCCCGAATTGTCCAGACAGGACACTCGCCTTATGTACCTGCTGTGCCCTATGGTGCGAGTGAGGCGGTCGTTGTGCTGGAAGTTGCCGTAGCTGAAAATATCTACACGTGCGATGCTCTTGTTGGCAGACAATGATTCGAACAGAAGCGTGCAGCACGACGAGGTAGCCGTGTTATTTGCCGCATTGAACGGTTCGGTCACGCTCAAGCTCAGTTCCTGAAGCGTGGTAGTTTCCCGGATGCACTTCTCCAGAGCGGAGAACAAACGTTCGCCAACCTCGTACACATCTAGTGTGAGCGAAGTGAAGTAATCCAAAAAAGGCAGTCGTCGTAAAGCGTCCACTTGCACACTCTCCTCACCGAGAAGGCGGATTCTTGAAAAGACACTGTAGAGTTTGAGGTTCAGTGCCAGTCCGGGCACGTAAGGTTCGAAGAAGGAGACCCTCATCGACGAGTTTGTCAGCGCCAAAGCTTCGAGGACAGGCGAGATCTTTGGGTAGTCTTGCGGGGACAGATCACAGACATCCAGTTTCTTCAGATGCTTGTTTCTCGACAGCAATGCGAAGAAGGCGATCCAGTTGTTTGGATGCCACAAGGAGTAATAAATCGAGAGCTCTTCCAAGGTTTGGTTCTGTGCCGATGCCTCCGCACAGCGCGTCAGTGTGGCCTCTGGTATTTCGGTATGCCGGATCCTCGGTAAACCGAACTTAAGTCTCCTTAGGGCGGAACATTCCGCAGTTATCCTGGTAATGAAACGCACGGAATTTTCGCCGCCGCAAAGATTCAAAACATTAAGCGTGGACAGGGTGCCATTGCTAACGAGGCTCTCTTCGAGGAGAAGGTCCTTGTGATCCACATCGCGGCCGGAAACAATGAGACTCGTGAGCAGACCATTGCTCCTCACGTATTCCCCAAGGGGTCCTGGAGGATCGACGGTCCCCCACTCAGTCTCCAGCTCAAGACATTGCAGCGTCGAGTCGGCGGCCAGAGCATCGACAAATGTCTTTGGTGGCTGGAGTGATCCGAAACACCCGTGCAACGTCAGGGAACTAAGGCATTTCGTAGTTTTCAAAAGCGCCGATATGGCTGCCTCAGCGTCTGTGCACGTGAGCCACGGAGAAAAATGTTCGTGCCTAGCAGAGCAATTCAGCACTTCCAGACTACGGAGCCTGGGAAGGTACTTTGCGAGATGGGTGTGCGCGTTGTCCCGGCAAAGAAGGTGCAGCGTGAGATTCTTTAGTCGCGTGTTTTCGGGCAGTTCTTGAAGAACGATCTCGCTGTGCGTCTTGACCGTGTCGTCTGAGAGCTCGAGGGCGGTGATGCAGAGGTGAGTTTCAAGTAGCCAGCGAAGGTAATTAGTGACCCTGTGGAAATCTGGACCGGGACCTGGCATCAGATTGACGTCAATGCTCACCAGGGAGAGCGAGCCTCTGCATTGTTCCCGAAGTTCAAGGCCCATGTCGAATAGCAGCTCGTTGCAGTATGGCAGATAGTTGTTAATATGACACACCTGATCGTTGATTGAGGTGCACACCGTTCGGTAAGAATCGACTCCTGCGCACTCAGCGATGGCGCTGTTGTTGTCTCTTTCCGCAAAGCGTGCAAGCGACAGTTTCTGCTCACTTTCCCGAGCAAGGTCCTCCATCGCGTTCCTCCGAGTGGACAACCTTGCCCGCTGAACAGATTGAACCTGCGCAATAAAGCATAACACAATATTTTGTGTGTCTCTTGGTCCCGAAGTACACAATTGCGGTCAGAGATGTTTAGAGGGGGAGGAAGCCTAACCGTCGTACAATTGAGGCAGTACGATTAAAACCAACAGGGGCGATGGTAGCTCGGGCAGCTCTGCGCACGCGTGTGGTCTCTATTTATATCATGTTCAGCTACGTATTAAACAGTTGTTCGTTTGCGCTGATGTGTTTTATACGTCTTTCATAGCTGTCTTCCGTTCATTTCTTTAGTAAAGTTTGCGCAAGAAGCGTTGATCATGTTTAACGAACTAGTCCATTGTCAAGTTCTCTTCTATTAAAAGGCGGAAAGGGGTGCGAACCACCCACAAATTTTTTAACTTCTATGTGTATATATACACGCACATGTGCAAACACACTCATGAACATACGTAAATTGTGGTTGAACCCTCTTTACTAAAAGATTTTTGGCTACATCAAGGTGTTATTGGTCATACGTAGTGTTTACTGGGCTCTGCGCACACTATTGAGGGGTACGAGCAGTGAGTGACTTTATTACTTCTTTTCGAAGCGCTCCCGGTGGAACAGTTATTTCCGAGTATTCAGAAAAATAGTTTTGGAAATTAGAAGATTGGCCCTGGTGTAGTCCTTGGCTCAGCCTTGTGTTTAACCGCAGTGCTGAGGCAGATCTCGGAGGCCACGCAGAAAGAGGCACTTGGTTGAGCTCTGCTTCACTAGGTGCCGTAACGATCGCAGCTGCTCGCAAGAAATCGGTCGGGTGTTTCAATGCCCTAACTCAGTTATTTTCATTGATTACCCTTACACTTACGTGGCCCTTATGTTAATTACTCATGCTCCGATATCACATGTATTACTAAAAACATGAACCAGAACCATCGATATTGAAACACTTGTACTTTTTAGGAGAACTTGTTTCGGATATTCGGGATAGCCGGAAATAAATTTGGAAAGAAAAGATGGTTGCGCACAAACTACACAAGGACACAGAAGACACGGATGAGCGCGAACTTTATACTAACTTTATTTTTCGGCGCCGTCAATACATACGCACATATCAAGCACGTGGTAACAATGGCAATCGCAATGTCACGCTCTGCAGGTTACAATAGGCAACGTAAGAACGTCCTTTCACAATTGAATAAAGAAATTGAAGTTTGACGAACATAGGCCCCTCTCGTCGAGATATACAAGGCTTCCATCAGTTCCCGGGCAGTGCTATCATGGCTTTTGCACTAAACTTTGATGCCTTCGTAATTCGGAGCTCACATGCAATGCCGGACGTGCGCCGGCAAATGCCCATTCTCTTTACTGATTATCGAAATTGATGTTTCCTTGCACGAACGTTGATGCACCATCCAGTTTGCCCGACATAAGACTTTCCACATGAAAGGGGAAGCTCATAAACAACGCCGACCGCGCAAGCTACATAAGGCAGCTCTTGCTTTTACCACACTCTCCAGGATTCTTCTTAGGAGAAGATTGTGGCATCGAGACTGCCATCATCATCAACAGCAAGGAGCGCGGCTCGCCCGGCTCGTGACGCTCGCGCTACGAGTGAACTCGGGTTTGCCTGATTCCATGCTGATGTGTAATAAAGTGCCACAGGTGTCTCGTTGATTGAGTGTCGTGCGTTATAACAGTGGCAAAGAGGGCAACGAGGACATCGAGTATTTCAACGAGTCCTGGACCCGCAGAGCCATGAGCGCGGGACGGCCACCAGTGTTTGAAGGAACGTGGTCAACGTTATCCCTCACAAGAGTACGAGGTAGACCGAACCTTGCAAACATCGCCCTGAGAGCCTCCACTGTCCCTTCTGCTGTTGCAGATTTTGTTGGAACTGCTTCTATTCACTTCGTTTCGTAATCCACGACTACAAGCATCATGTGTCCTTCAATAGGACCTGCATAGTCAGCGTGCAACCGGCTCCATTTCTTTCCCGTCGTGAATGAGCCATGGTACAGGTGTTTGCGCTGGAGGCATCGCCGCAGCCTGTACGCAAGAAGAACATTCACGCACCAATCGCTCTATTTCACCGTCCGCCCCGGAAACCAAAACAGGGATCTTGCAATGTTCTTCATGGTCGCCATGCCTGGGTGCGTTTCATGGATCAAGTCCAAGATGCTTCGGTTTAGAGAGCTGGAAAGCACGACGCGGTGTCCCCAGTAGATTAAGTCTTGGTAGTAAGTGAGCTCAGCCTTCTTACTGAAGTACGACCGGAAGCGGATCTGCTCTTCAGACAAAAATTTCGGCCAGCCTTTCTTAATCCAAAATGTCGCTTGCTGCAGCAAAGGATCCGTTTCTGTAAAATGTGCCACATCTCTCGCACTAATCGGCTTTTTCTCCAAGCATTCCGAGTACAGGACATGCTCTGGCGGATCTTCTGTGCTTGTATCGTGTAGTTTGTTTGGTAACGGCAATCGGCTTAAGGCATCAGCATTCGAGTTTTCTGTTCCCCTGCGATACTGCAATGTGTAATGGTAATTTTCCAAGAGAAGACCTCCCTGCCTTTCTCTCTTTTTATTCTCTCTCTCTTCCAAGAGAAGTGCCCACCTCTGAATCCTTGCCGCAGCCATAGGCGGAATGGCTCTTCCTGGGTTAAACAAACCCGTCAGGGGTTTATGGTCGGTAACCAAAACAAAGTGGTTGCCATATAAGTAGTCCTTAAATTGTGTCACGCCGAACACAAGGACCAACGCTCCTTTTTCTAGCTGGGAGTAGTTTCGTTCTGCTTTGGACAGAGTTCTGGAACGAAATGCTATCGGATAGTCGGTGTCATTGATGTGATGGGAAAGTACTGCCCCCCACTCCTACAGGTGAAGCGTCACATTTCAACTTCAAAGGTTTGTTGGGGTCAAAGTGTGCCAAAAACTGTGACTGTTCTATGACCTGCTTAACCTTTCGAACCGCTTCCTCATGCACCTCTTGCCACATCCACGTAACTCCCTTAGTTAGCAGATTGTATAATGGGGCTAGTACTGTGGAAAGGTTCGGCAAAAATTTGGTATAATAGTTGATTAAGCCCAAGAAAGATTTCAGTTCGCTCACCGACTTTGCGGCGCTCAACGCGACAGCGCCATGCTCCAGATCGTTTGAACTTTTAAGAAGGGAAGAAGCTGTGGCATCGGAGGCTGCGATCATCGTCACCAGCAAGGAGCGCGGCTCGCCGGGCTCGTGAAGCTCGCGCTACGAGTGAACTCGGGTTTACCACACTCTCCAGGATTCTTCTTAGCAGAAGATATTTTAGGGCAGAGCTTTGCCACCATGCGCGGGGCAGAAAAAACCATAGGCACATCGTACCTGCTCGCAACCTACTTCAAATTGTGAGAAGTGCTGTGCATGTTGGGCAACACTTCAGGGCGGCTCCTAGATTTCGTCCCAGAAGTCACACCGAAACTGGGGGGATTTTGTCTCACGTAGCAGAACCTCTGCGATTGTCGTAACGAACGTGCAAGGGTACGCGGCTTCCAACACACGATCAGAATCGCCGATCTTGATCACTAAAACCGTACTTGATCACTAAAGCTGTCTTACACAACTTGTGGGCATGACTTTCCGAGCGTAGAACCCAAAGTTTCACAATCCCCGTACTTGATCACACGCCGTACTTGACCACTAAAGCTGACCTGCATAGCATGTGGGTATGACTTTCTGAGCGCAGAACCCAGATAAAGTTTCACAATCCCCGGCTTAACCACTTTCGAGTGCGCAGGGTCGCTACAAAGCCTGCCTTCTGATATAAATGCTTGAGCGGAAGGGCTCGAAGAGAAACAAGATGGTCACTCGTTTGTCGGGCCCCTAGAAGTGTAAAAGCAGGACGCTTCTGTTAAGTCTTAATGTGCAATATGTCATGGCGTTGGAAAATAATAGCTCTCACTTGGGCAAAATGTAAAGCCCTAGTCTTAAATACTGGATCAAGCGAATTCTACACAGGACAGAGAAAGAACACAGATGCTCAGGACAAGCGCTGTCCTGTGCATCTGTGCTCTTAAAACAGATGTAGAAGGATGGTGTTCTTGTAACGCAACTGCCAGCATAAAAGCCATGAAATCCAGCCTATATCGCTTTCATCTCTTGCGGCTCGTCGTAAAATCTTCCGATTATTAGATGCGAAGCAGCTCTTTGACTTGCCTGTGTAACGCTGTCCCTCCGTGCGTCCGTACGAACGCGCTGCAACGGGCTCCCCTCGCCGCAGTTCTTGGAGTGGTGCCAAGTAGGTCACGCCGCAGCTGCGCGTTGACGTCACGCTCCCCTCGCAGTGCGCGCTGACGTCGCTCTCTCCCTCGCCTGCCGCGCGCTCGCTGCAGCGCCCGCAGCTGCCGCCTGACGCGCAACGACAAGACCTACGCCAGCCATCGCTTCAAACGAATCTTCCAGCGCTCACCGCAGCACCCGCGTTAGCGCCGTTCAACCCGTGACGCCACCCGTGCGCAACGCTGCTGCTTCACATCCCATCAGGGTTCACGTTGGGAAGATGGTGTAAATTTTTTCATTGTTTAAAAATATATTTCACCACACAACATTCATGACACGTTTATTCATACTCCGCACTGTGGATTTCGTCGGATCGGTTTTTCTATTGCGTTTCTTTTCCTTCTCGCAGCTCGTACGCATCTTGACAGTCGTTCATTCCTGGGACGTCGCTCGGATGAAACCGCCTTCCCGAAAACATCGTATCTCTTAACGGCAATTGCTTGTTGCATGGTACCTTAAAGAACCTTGCTGCCTACAATGCGGTTTTATTTGTCGGTACATCATGTATGTCTTGCTATTCTTGCATTTTTATATTTTTTGTATAACTTACTTTCATCTAATTCCATGTAATAGGATTTTTTTTAATTTTTCCCTCATTGTATTACATTCCTACTTTAATTATGCTTTACGTATGCTGTGCACCTTCTCACTGTAACCTGTAACCCACTCGCCTCTGTAATTTATTTATTTTTATTTATTTCAAGGTACCTCACAGGCCCCATGGGGGGGGCATTGAGTAAGGTGGGCAATACACAAAATATATGTACGTACACATATCAATTGAAAAAAATACAAAAGAAACAATTGCAAAATAATAAGTTAAACAGAAAGCATTACAGCTCAACATGAACAAAAGATACACGCACGGCAATAGTGAACGAAACGGTGCGTTTCTTGCGCACAAGAGACGAAGCGGCTACAAAGCACATTCTTCGCGTACAATCTTAAAAACGAATTCATATTAAAAATATATATGTTGGCCTTGTTTGGCCCTGGGGTTGAAACTGCAGCGCGATGCGTTAGACAACTGAGCAACTCCCCATGCTTGCGCTGGCATAATAATTGCAAGCTGTTTATGCACACCATTTACCGCTGGCGGTATGCAGATCTCGGAGGACCTTGAGCGTGTTTTGTACCACGCAACGCTCCTACATTTTTCTTTCACTTTGAAAACTGCTCTTCAGATGCGCACGAAAAAGGGACCCCTTTCTGTACCCACTCGTGATGTGGAACGAAAAAAAAGGAACATTGTGCACATTCCGTTATGCGCCACCGCGTGGGAGGAGACGCAGAGGGGTCATTCCGCGCGCCGCACTTTAAAAGAGAAATATCTAAGAGCGTCGGGTTCTGCGTTGTCGACACTTGCAGCGCGTTGCTCAAACACAAAGGCGGAACAACTGGGATAGTTGTTAGTAAACGCTTGTCCTGTGTATACCTGTGCGTCCTTTTCGAGCGTCCTTCTTTGTGCTTCAGCGGGAAGCTGCAAGTATCGAGCTGCTCGTCAACCTTCGTGTGACATTCCAATTTCTTTCTATCGCATTCATTGATTCGCCCTTGCGCCGAGACTGTGACGTTTTTTCGTAGTCTGAATGACTGCAGCCCGTGCTTTAATCTCCAAACGGGATGCAAGACGTCATCACAAGAAAAGTGACAAAACGCATTCGCTTACGTGTAACAGGACGCCGACAGAGGTCGTGGAAAGGCTGCCGCGGCGGAACGTGCGATGGAACGCCGTCACCAAAACCAAAGCATCTAGACGATGACGATGCGTCTTTCCACTCCTGGCATGCACATGTTGTAAGGCCGTTCACGACCAGCATTGGAGGAAAAGCGGTGCACAGCAGATTGTGAGCGACATCAATGAAAAGGGTCACGCGAGTTGCGAATGCAGCCCGACTAGGAGAGGAAGGGGTAAACGCCATTTAGTAAAAGAAATATTGAAATATATCGCTTGACAAACTTTGCTATATAGTGCTTTTGTATAACTATCTCATTCCAAGTAAGAACCAAGAGACAATCAAGCCAAGGTAAGTACAAGGGACGTCATTTATTGTAGTTGGGATATAAATGAGAAGATATTAATGTGGATGATAAGAGAACTTGCCGCCGACAGGGACCGAACCTGCTACCTTCGAGTAGGGTCATTCCACGCCAAACGTCCCAGCCATTTTGGCGACCATCTCAAATGTACTCGAAAAAAATCGTGCTTATTTGCTGCATTGAAAGCAATGAATTGCTAGAATATTACTGAGAGAAAAAATTTTTTGGCCACGTGGGTGCCTTCTGAATTTCCCAGAATGTCGTCTGGGTGTTGTTTGTGAGAATATTTATTTCAAGAGTATCGTTTGTTGTTTCTACACCAAATCTGGTTTACATATTAAGCAAAGGTGTTTGTGTAAGGCGCTTTAAGCCGAATAATATTAGTGCCAGTTTTCTGCCATGTAAGCCTCCAAGAATTTAGCCAAAATGTTCTATGTTTGCATTTTTTCCATTGCAATATTTTGCATGGCATGAATATCTGAGCAATGAATACTTAGTCCACAAAACATGTAGTTTGCGCAAAAATATTTTCAGACCCCTCAAGCTGCTAAGCTTTACGGGAAAAAAAATCACGAATTTCAGAAAATCGTCATTTTTTGTCCACATTGTGACGCAATTTGCACCAGGTGGTGGTCCAATTAAAAATCAGCTTTATACCTCAATCAAAAGCAAATGAACAGTTCTTCTTATATGGCAAGTTTTATCATTACAATTTTTGTTTTAAGGAAGAAAATAATTTTCCAAGTTTCCCATTGACGGCTATATGCCCATTCGGTCATAGGGCAGCTTCCTGGTTGAAGTTCCCCATTGTCATCAATGGGAAACTTCAAAAAGATTATTTTCTTCCTTAAAACAAAAATTGTAATGATAAAACTTGCCATATAAGAAGAACTGTTCATTTGCTTTCGATTGAGGTATGAAGCTGATTTTTAATTGAACCACCACGTGGTGCAAATTGCGTCACAATGTGGACAAAAATGACGATTTTCTGAAATTCGTGATTTTTTCCCGTAAAGTTTAGAAACTTGAGGGGTCTGAAAATATTTTTTGCGCAAACTATATGTTCTGTGGACTAAGTATTCATTGCTCAGATATTCATGCCATGCAAAATATTGCAACGGAAAAAATGCAAACATAGAACATTTTGGCTAAATTCTTGGAGGCTTACATGGCAGAAAACTGGCACTAATATTATTCGGCTTAAAGCACCTTACACAAACACCTTTGCTTAATGTGTAAAGCAAATTTGGTGTAGAAACAACAAACGATACTCTTAGAATAAATATTCTCACAAACAACACCCAGACGACATTCTGGGAAATTCAGAAGGCACCCACGTGGCCAAAAAATTTTTTCTCTCAGTAATATTCTAGCAATTCATTGCTTTCAATAAAGCAAATAAGCACGATTTTTTTCGAATACATTTGAGATGGTCGCCAAAATGGCTGGGACGTTTGGCGTGGAATGACCCTATAGTGTTTTTGTATAACTATCTGATTCCAAATAAGAACCAAGAGACAATCAAGCCAAGGTAAGTACAAGGGACGTTATTCGTTGTAGTTGGGATATAAATGAGAAGATATTAATGTGGATGATAACAGAACTTGCCGCCGACAGGGACCGAACCTGCTACCTTCGAGTAGCGCGTCTGATTCTCTACGATTTGAGCTACTGCGACGGTCGTCCTCCGGTCCACTTTAACGGGTACATCTGCCCATTTAAACCTGGGAGTGTTAGTCAGCGCTGCTCGCAGACATGACGGTGAATGTGGAATACATTTTTTTGCCTGCTGGCAAAGAATTCCCATTCTTTCGTTTATCTCGTTCTAAATTACTGTAATGCGCGAAGAATACGAGATTTCCATTTCCTTTGGGATCTGTCGCGTATGTATTTTCCTTGGCACCTATTGTGGGAACAGCTGCAGCGTGGGGAGGTTGGGGGGTTGGGGTAGAGTAGAGTAGATCCTTGAATCTGTGGCGCACACCCACGCTGGGGGATTGGGGGGTTGGGGATGCGTTGTCGCTACTGTAGAAAGAAAATGAAGAAAATGAAGAAAATAAAGACAAATAAAGGAATAAAGAAAGACAGAAAGAGAGAGCGGGAGAAAGAAAGAGAAAATTGAAAGAAAGAGGAAGAAAGAAACAAAAAGAAAGTGAGAGAGAAAGGAAGCAAGAAAGAAAGAAGAAAAAAGAGAAAGAGAAAGAAAGAAGGATAAGAAAGAAAGAAACAAAAAGAAATTGAGACAGAAGGACAGCGAAATAAAGAAAAACAAAGAAAGAAGGAAATAAAGAGAAGGAAAACAGAAGGAAAGAGAGAGGGAGAAAGAAAGAGAAAGAAATGAGGAAAGAAAGAGGAAAACAAAAGAAAGAGAAAGAAAGAATGAAACAAAGAGAAAGAAAGAGAATGAACGAAAGGAAGAGAAAGAAAGAGAGAGAAAGAACGAACGAAAGAAAGAAAGAAAGAAAGAAGGAAAGAAAGAAAGAAAGAAAGAAAGAAAGAAAGAAAGAAAGAAAGAAACAAAGAAGGAAAGAAAGAAAGAAAGAAAGAAAGAAAGAAAGAAAGAAAGAAAGAAAGAAAGAAAGAAAGAAAGAAAGAAAGGAAAGCAGTACATCAGGTACACCCCCAGCGAACTTCGCTTGCGCCCATTTCACCGATTGTGGAAGGGTTCCAGAACCTATTTTGCTTCACAATTGGCGCCGGCTGTACAATGTGTATGATTCAAGTTTCATGGCTTTCATTTAATGACAGTCAACCGACATGTGAAAAACAGTAAGGCTAGACCGCCTATGACTGCGGGTTAGAAAAAAACAGCGCTAAATAGACCGGACGAAGAAAGAACACAGACTACTGTGCCGTAGTTTGTGTCGTTTCCCATTCTGTTATCTTTGCGCTATTTTTCTACTCGTTGCTGTGTACAAACTCTTCCCTCCCCCCCCTCCCCCCCCCCCCCCCCCGTTCCCATCCATTCACTCCCTCCACCGCGCGTATACCTAAACGTAACATAGCAAATGGACGAATTTCATTGTGAAAAGCGAAACGAAAAGCGGTTGTGCGGTTGTTTCAGGCAAACTTGTAGTTGTGCGAGAACTCGAACGGTACCAGAAAAAGAAATACTGCTGGATCATTCCACGCCAATAGTAACGGTTTCGGGAATTTTTCTAGAAAAGACAATGCAATGCATAAATGCATAAACACATTTACAATGCGTGATAAATGAATGGTATATCCATGATGCAATAGATAAATTACTTCTATCTAACTCTTCATAAACCTTACTATTTTTTAGTACTGTTGTTTTGCGCGTGTGTGGTGCATAGGAGGCTCTAAAATAAATTACAACAAGTATAAGGTATAAGGGCTTCTAGGTGTTTTATATTGTTCTGTCACAATCATGGTTGATATTAGCCTATTGTTAAACCTTATTTTGTGTCTCAAATCCATGAATATCCCGGTAACGGACGCGGATGACAAGGCTGGGCCCTAAGGAGCTTCGCCCCTAAAACTCCATGCATCTCCACGAAGTGATTCATGACGAGTGGGTGAAGCTCTGGGTATCGTATGGGTTAGTAACCATACGTTGCCCGAGCGTTGCCCTATTAAATGTAAATTCAGTGACATAAAGTGCCATAATGTCTACGCTGAAGTCGCCAACTCGTATAAAGGGTTTCTGCTTGTAGGTGTTTTATATTGTCCCATCACAATTATGATTGTTGTTCGTCTATAGTAAACTTTTTTTAATTCACATACACACATATGTTTCGACTATAGCAAAGATTTTCTATATACCATGACAGCGGACACTGAGAGTCGACGAAAAGCTCGGTCCTAAGGTCCATAATGTGTACGTTGAAGTCGCCAACTATTATAAAGGGTTTGTGCTTCTGGGTGTTTTATATTGTTCCGTCACAATTATGATTGATATTAGTCTATTGTTAAACCTTTCTTTGTGTCTCACATCCACGGATCTCCCCGTGACGGACACCGTGGACGTGGACGCACAAGCCTCGGCCCTAAGGTGCTTCACCCCTAAAACTTATGTCTCAACCATCATGTAAACCGGAGAATGAGGTGTGAGCGTCACAATTTACCAGTGATCCACACGAAGTTCATTTATGCATTCCGCACGGAACGGCGCACGATGTGACGACGCACCACGCATTTACTGCTTTCGTACGTCGTCTGCGACCCTACGGACGGAGTGTGCCGCCCTTTTTTTTTCACAGCTTAATTTGGGTGGTCGCTGGCAGCAGAATTTTGTTACGGTACGATTTGTCAGTCTGGTAAAATGCATTGTTTTGTTACAGCTGTTGTGAGATCACAACATCCGATCTTCGTGGCGTAGTTCTCAGCCGCCGCCTCCTCTGTGCGCCAATGCAGTGACACGACCCTTAATTGGGGTCCATAATGATATTTATGCCAATCGCAATGTTATATTTTTACTTTTCTTTGTTATCACCTTGATATGTACTATACAAAATAAACTACTAACAAAGAACTTAAACCATGTGCTGCGAATACACTGCAACTTTTTATATGCAGCAAATGCAGTTGGTTTGTATTGCCCCATAACAAGATAATGCAACTGTGAGATTAAACTTCAAATTTTAGGGGCGAAGCTCCTTAGGGTGTGGGTCTGTCCCTCCTTTGTAGTATGTAGTAGTAGTAGTAGGTAGCCACGTACAGTGGGATGTACCCACTCCACGTGATAAAGATGACGATGACGCCTGATGACCATTAAGAATAAGCGCGTTCCAGTATAATGGAATGTACCCACTACACGTTATAACGATGACGATGACGCTGATGAGGAAAACAAAATCAGGGGAAGCGCGTTCCAGTATAGTGGAATGTACCCACTACCATAGGTCGGCAAACTCACTCATGAGTCGACTCACTCAGACTCACTCAGACTCAGATCGAGCCGTGAGTCTGAGTGAGTCTGGGTGAGTATTATTTGGGTGAGTGTGAGTCGGAGTGAGTCCGGTTGAAAAAAATTTTAGTGAGTCTGAGTCCGACTGAGTCCGGTTGAGGAAAATTTTGGTGAGTCTGAGTCTGAGTGAGCCCTAAGCTCAAAATTCATTTCTTCAGTGAGCCTGAGTGAGCTCTACACTTTTTTGCCAATCTGCGGTTCTACTTACGCAACTTGGCTTTATTATCAGCCTTACAGTTTCACGTTTATACTCTCGCCGACTCACGCATACTTCAAAGCACCAGCGTTCATACGCCAGCTCAATATTTATTGATCAGAGGCATGAGTTACGGAGGAGGGGGGGGGGGGGGCATGACTTCGCCCCCCGCCCTCTAAAACTCTTTCCCGGGAATTTTCGATAAAAATATTTCATGTTAGTTATCTCTCTAAAAAAAACCACCAGGCCTGCGCAAAACGCGCAGCACAGCCACAGCGAAAGCTGGGCGACATACCTTTAGCCTTTTTTAAACACTCTTGGGACAACTACTACAAGCCCACTTGCATGATACCCACTACGCCATAAATCATCATAATTTTTGTGTAGTGGGGAAGCATGTACTATGCCATTATTCGTCATTCTTCGGAAAAGCGCGGTGCCCGCTACACTCTTGTAACGAATTAAGTGCACTGTTGATGCTGTGGCTGACGACGATGAAGAATTATGCCTCAGGCTTTTGTAATCGTTTAGAGCATTGAACGACCCACTCGTTACGCAATTCGCATTGTGTGACGCCTGGTTCTTACCTTACTGCTGTGAAACGCTTTACAACACACGTTAACGCGATTCTTTACCCGGTGTGAAGCCTACGTAGGGTCAGTTTGCACCGCAGTTTCAAGCAATGGCGTAGCTCAGTGGTAGAGTGCTGGGCTGCCACGCAGAGGACCCGGGTTCGAATCCCATTCTGTCATAGGTGTTTCTTTATTTAGTTAGTTTTTTTCTTATTTCGTGCGATATTGGTTACGGACACCGGCGGCAGCGGCGGCGGCGGACAACTACAGCGCAGAAACGACCCTTGTGATCTCATAACAGCTTTCGCTGTAAAAATTTCCTTACTGGATTGCAACCACTGATAAGGTACGAGATGAAAAGGTGCCAAGTACAGCACCGATAACGTGAGATATTGGTGTTAAAGAGCATTTACACCAAGTTTGAAGAAGCCAATTGTACGCTAATGGACTCATGAGTCGGCTCACTCAGACTCAGATGGAGCCGTGAGTCTGAGTCTGAGTGAATCCGGCTGGGGAAAATTTTCGTGAGTCTGAGTCCGAGTGAGTCTGGCTGGGAAAAATTTTAGTGAATCTGAGTCCGGTTGAGGAAATTTTTGGCGAGTCTATTGAGTCCCAAGGGCAAAACATATTTCATGAGTGAGTCTGAGTGAGCTCCACACGTTTTGCTAACCTATGCCCACTACACGTGATACCGATGACGATGACGCTGATGAGGAAAAACAAAATCAGGGGAACCCCCTCCTTGTGGTCCGTAGAGCTCTTGAACAAAATCATCATCTACCCCATCGAGTGGGCAAAATTTACGGGGATTGACGGTTTACCAGATTACCTCCAGGAGCTTCGCCCACTCATCATCATTCACTTCGTGGATATGGCGCGTGATTTTTTTGTTCTCCACCAAAAAAATGAAGTTACTTCCATTAAACTTTGTATGAACAAAGTTACTATGGTTCTCAATCGTATGTTTTTGTTGATTTTTTCTTGGACCTACCTTAGGGTGCTACAGACGTTTCAACATAGGCCAAAGTGGCGTGTTTTTGCCTAGTTCAGGAGCTAATTTTAGAGCTTATGTGCGCCACGCACAGGGAAAACAAAACTATTAGGAAATAGTAAGTTTTATGGAGAGTTTGATAGAAGTGATTAATGCATTGCATCAATTAATCGTGCTTTGTATAAAAATTCTGAAAACCGCTACAATTTACCCAATGTTTCCGACGCGCTAGGGAGTGAAAAAATTTAAAGCTCCCATAAGGAACTGTCTTTTAATAAATGGACACTGTTCGAAAAATTCGAAAAAGCAAGTGTTGAAATAATGTGCGAAACAGTCAATTTATAGGGAATTGTTTTGTACCTGGTTTTCCACTATTTCGGGAATTTGAAATGGTGCTCGAGCGCAAAAAAAAGTGTTTTCCCGGTCAAAATGCTTTGGGAAAATAATGTAGAACTAATGTGTACAGCTGTGTAATTTTCTCAGATTTTCTTTTATAGGAACTGATTTTTGACGAGGGCCACGGTTGGGACAGTCGGCATGGAATTAACCTGCTTTATGACCGGTATGCTTTAACGTTGGAAAGCTGCGCTTGTGAGGGGGTGAGCAGTTATGATGCATTTATTGCCCTCGGCTCCCCTTGCTTCGCGTGTGGTTCAAATAGGCGTGGCGTCGCCCGTCTCGACGACGCTGGAGCGTTTCACGTCTCGGAAACTCAGGTATCGCCTGACCAGGCGCCAGCAGTCATTGTTCAGATCAGGCAGTTGAACGCTACAGCCGTCGACAGGTGGCAAGCACGTCACGCTCTCCTTGACGACGCCGGTCACTCGCATGAAGCCGTGAAGCCCTTCGACGCTACTGAGACGGCTTCGCAGCATCCCGGACATTTCGTTCACGGCAACGCCCTCCTTCTCGGCGAGCACTCTCACAAGCGCCGGACGACGTGAGACTATTTCCAATGCTCCGGCGGTGTACCTGTTTGGTATGATACGTGCGATACACATAACAATTGGGGTAAGGCGGTGCAAAATGAGACGCGGGGCAAAACGCGACGTTTTGACTTTGCCGACCTCTATAGCTAATACAAAAAAGCACTTTTCTTTGTTTTTTCTATTTCAGCGATAGCTTCTGTTAGTTCTCCACCTTTTTATGTGTAAAAGTTGATGATCGCTCACAGCGTTCGTGCAGGAAAATTTACACGGCTCGTGTCAGTGTGTTCGTGACCCATCAAAAAGGGGGCGAAATTCTGCTCGGCCTAATTTTCGGATCCGTGCATGAAGCTACTCCTGCCGTCAGTACAACAACGTATGCATTTATTTCATTACTTTGGGCTACTAGCTACACACCACCAAAAGTTTAGTTCATTTGGTGAACAGGAACAAAGCGGAATATTTTCTTTCTGAATTCGGGCTTATCAGAGGGGCAAAACGCAACAAAAAGGCACCGAATTGCCTTAGAGCAGGGATCATAAACACGCGGCCCGCGGGCCGCATGCGGCCCGCCAGGCTCTCGGTTGCGGCCCGCGGCCCTCACATGACTTTCCTTGCCCCTCGTATTTTATTTTATTTTTCCTATTAAGTATGTTCCTGAGGTACACAGACCTGACTGGTTTAACGCATTGTTGCGTGAGGTATCCCAAGTGTTCACGTTGCTTTGAAACATAACGGTGAAAGAAAAATTATATTTCACAATTGGCGTCCAGATTTGAGTCGTTTTCGAGATCGATATCGACGTGTTTCTGGAATCTTGGCACCGAACCTCCTTCAGAAATTACCTGTTTATGACAATTTTGTTTTTTTCAAATGGCAGCGTTTGCAACTTTACGAACTCCCCTCCCCCCCCACATCTACCTTCTTCATTGCCCGGCCCTTGAGGGAGTAAATTGCGTGACTGCGGCCCGCAGGCTGAGTTGAGTTTGAGACCCCTGCCTTAGAGAGTGCCTTATTAATTGAACCGTTTACTTACACTCACTATATGTTTCTTTGTATAGGAGGGTCTGGACGTACCAGAGAATATAAAGTGCTTCCTGGGAGGAAAACGACATGAAAAAGCATTGATTGCTATTCAGGACATAACTCCCTCCATTCGCGCTACATCGAGGTTGTTCCACGTTCCCAAGGATGCTCTCAAGAGGCGCATGAAACAAGTGGCAGGAATCTCCAAGTGAAGTCGTTCACAAACACTCCTTGGGATTGTGTTTTAATGACATTTCTCCAATACCGAAACTAAAAAAAAAAAACAAGCGCTAGAAAATCCGAATATAGCACAGTATTAAATTCATAGCCTCACAAAGCCCGGCTGGCGAAGCTGAAAGCCACGAAACGCCTAAGCAGTTCTGCATCAAAACGACAAAAAGAGGAGAAGATACGTCAGAGCATATCTAGCCTCCAATCGTTGAATAATCCAATGCAGTGCAAGCGTTCAACAAAAGACAACATTAGCACAATGAAAGACTGGCGGTGTTTGATCTGCAAGGAGTTTCGGAGCAACGCAGCACCGTGTTCTGTCTAGATTCAATGCGTGGAGTGCAAGGACTGGGCTCATTCAGACTGCGTAAGGGCCCGCGGAGTGAATTTCAAGTCCTTGTACTGCAAAAACTGAAGGCATGAATTTTTTTTTCACACTGTCTCGTCTTGCCCCTCAGGTTGGGGAAAATGAGACATCTGGTGCATTTTTTATTTATTTTTAAAATAAACTTTTGAACGGTGGCAACACGATCATATTTATGTAGCAGATACCTTATACCCAAAGGAAAGTTTCTGCATTGATGTTTAAAGGTAACGAGTAAAATAAAAATAAATATTCACTATTTTCAAATTTTTGTCGCCTTTTGCCCCACCTTACCCTAGTGACGGACAACCGGTAACGTGAGCATACACAAAGACCCCAGAAAGCTAAAAAAATGAGTAAATCCTGTGCAACCAGCTCGTCAAAACAGCGAATCACTCTGTACCAACTGCAGCTGTAACTCGTGACGAGTGGCTGCTTCCTCGGGCGTGTGGGAAGTCTGGCCCATTTTAGAAGAGGGCGCGGCACATGCACCCACGCTCTTATACCCCTCGCCGGTATCCTCTCCTCCACGCGTCCAACGCGACCTCCGATTGGCTGCCGCCTCTCCCACGTGCTTCTCGGGCCATCGCCACCTAGAAATACGGCTTTCTTTGCAATCGAGGCTATTACAGTATCTATGGGTGTATTTGGGTGTATCCCTTATAGCGTGACTTGGCGCACACTCATCCCTCAGCAGGCCCATAAAAGCTCCGCTGTTAAAGGAAGTAGGCCGGAAAATGTTTTAGATGTGAAGCATCTTATGGCGAAGCTCAATCCGGTGGTGGTGGTGTGCCGCGTGCCCACCCTTACTGCGCATGCGCAAACCCTTAAAAAAATAAAAATAAAAAAAACCTCCTCTCCCCCCTCTCTCTCCTCTAGGCATCCCTCCCCGCGGCAACCACACCCTCACTGCGCATGCGCCTCCCCTCCTCTCTCCCCTCTTACACTCCCCCCCTCTCTCCTCTAGGCACCCCTACCCGCGGCGTCTACACTCCCACTGCGCATGCGCGTCCCCCCTCTCTCCTCTCCTACGCTCCCCCTCTCTCCTCTACGCATCCCTGCCCACGGCGTTCAGACTCCCACTGCGCATGCGTGTCACCCCCCTCTCTCTCCTCTCCTACGCTCCCCCCCCTCTCTCGCCTCGTGACGCCGACGCACGCAGCGTCTGCTAGCGAGTTTCTTGGTTGAAAAAACCGACTGCTCGCGCTGCACAACCGTTCACTGGCCACCCCGTATATTTGGCAATGGATCTTGACCTCCAAGGTGGTGCCGGTGGGAGATTTCTCCTGTCCATTGTTGAACAATAAAAATTCGCAGCGTGCGCGTTAACTAAAACCGGGGTGCGGGTCTCTGTGTCCAGTCGGAGTCTTCTGTCTCTCATTGCCCATTAGCAGCGATTGGCATGTTCCAGTAGGAAACACTGCGCCATCACTGCCTGCTTTGCGCCTCCCCAGTTTTCTCTCCTGCGCAACGCTGCGATGAGCGCCAGCGTCAACGCCGCCGCCAGTGTAAGCGTTAGCGCCCGCTGCTTCACATCTACACATGGTTCCCTTTAGCGGGAGATGGTGTAATTTTTTTTGTAAACCCTCATAAAGCGATAAGCTTTATCTGCCTGTAAGCATGATGCGAATTGCAATATGCAACATAGAACATATTTAGGCTACAGTTGGAACCTGTACGGTTGTTGGAAAGGTGACAATGGATAGTCTACAGTACTCACGGATTGAATCAGTACAATTTAGGGCCAGGTAACGCACATAATTTCGTTTCTACCGTCTTCAGTTTGGCTGATATCGGGGAAAATATATTTGGTGCTTAGTAGACGATATTTCATAAAAGAGTTCTCAATCTGCGTTTTAGCATTTTGGCTGCACCTGCTCGGGGATTCTGTGAGTATTTTGGCTTCGCCTTCGTCCACCTGCATGGTGCCTCTTTCTTCCCCGACAAGATATCTATCTATCTATCTATCTATCTATCTATCTATCTATCTATCTATCTATCTATCTATCTATCTATCTATCTATCTATCTATCTATCTATCTATCTATCTATCTATCTATCTATCTATCTATCTATCTATCTATCTGTCTGTCTGTCTGTCTGTATATGCGTCTGCGTTATTGTGGGAAGCTTTCTAGCTCGACCTTGGTCAACTCCTTCAATGGGTCCACCGCTCTAAAGGCATGTATTATCTGTTGCCTGCATACAGTTACGCGCCAACAGAACAGCTTGGCAACATGAAAGGTGAACAAAATCTCAAGAAAGAACCTACAGCGTAATGCGTCGTTTATGTCGGAAGTACCTGAATTGTCATCGTCGCCTTTGTCATCGTCCATATTTTCCTGATGTTTTGGTGGCACAATGGCAATATAAATATCTTCTACGTCTCCTGTAGTCTCGACTGCATCTAAAGCGTCGGGCCGGTCACACCGTTCTTCACTTCTGAGACAGTACGGAAGGTTGTTTGGAAGGGAAACGCAGGTTAACGCACGTTTCCCTCCCGAAGAGGAGAGCGCAGAGCATTGTGCTATAGAGACTACAAAGCTAGGCGAGCACAACTTTTGCCCTCGACGTAGGGTCTGTCTGCCCGTGCCAGATTCGGCGGCGTCGGCGACATCACGAGGAAAGGGTATGGTTGATACCGAGTACAGAGTTTGGTCGGCTCAGTTAGCGTACTTCTTCAGGACGCACTCGAAGCTATGTTTTCGTAACGCAATTATGCTGCTTAAACTGAACGTTTGCGCGGTTACGTTTGGTAGATGCGGTGCTGGCGTTATGCGCAATTGAGATGGTATTTTGATGTCAACGCTACGGACACACCGTGTTACATGCACATCTATTTCTTTATGCGGTTCCTGAAACCACTATTTCTACTGTACACATTAAACTGCCCTTTATAAGTCAGTGGAAGATCATATAGTAGCACACAGCCCCTTTCTCTTGCCTCATCCAAGCCACAAGAGAAGCACGGCGGCTGCCCCGATGCATCGGTGTCGAGCGTAGCTCTGAAATTATGCTCTCTTCGTGCGATAGGGACGACCGGAGAGAAACCCGCCGGCGTACAATCTCGAAACCCTAGTGTCCCCAATTCCTGTTCATGACTGCGGCAGAATCTGTGAAGATAAATTTTACGAAGTTCTGTTTCCGATGTAAAATCATCGACGCAAACGTGTTCCAGGGTGGGAAAGTCTAGTATTTGCAACAATCGAAGAGTTCGTCACGTCACGAAAACGAGTAAGCGCTATTTGATGCAGCATTTATTCAATATCCCTGTGCGAGGGACATCAATGGCTCTGGGTGGAGTCCACAGTTTTTCATATGCTGTAACCGAATAACAGTCGGGCGCCCCGTGCGGCGACCACCGTCACCTAGCATTTCTACGGACTATTGCCTTACAGGCTGCTCCAAGCAGATTGCCTGTCCCTCCTGTACCCTAACAAATGTTTTCCCCACCACCAACAACAATTATCAGTCTGAATTAGTGCCATAAATTGATAAGGTGCATTAAATTTTATTCAACGTCCAGAATTTCTTCCTGATAAGTCAATATATTTTATTATGTAGAGGTGACTGATGTTAGCGCATGGTTTTTTTACTATAATCTGGTTTTCTAATACCTAAATACATCAGGCGCCATGATTAGCCTGTATTCAATTGCAATCATTTGGTTACCCGAATATAGAATGTCTCCTGGTGTACCAACCAGACGCCTGCATTTTGTCTGTTTAGAAACGCGTACCGTCACGCACAAGTGGGATATTGAACTACATGGCCGTATGTTACCCTCCCGCAAAATTAAAATTGGTTGGTGTTTAGGATGTTCGGGATTAAATTAAATTTTGCCAGTCCAACAGTTACGATTCATATGCGGATGGCGTGGGCTTTTAGCACAATATCAGACATTCAGGAAGAACTCGATACTAAATAATGTTGTCGCGCCTAAACGATAGTAAAGCATGAGAAGGGACTTACCGATCGAGAACAGTCGTCTGGTTGAAGGCACCAGCAAGTTCCACCAGGCCACAGTTCCTTCGGATGATTTCCCTGACTGTTAACCAGGAGCACCTTGCTTCGGCGCCCAAACTGGCGGAGCTGTACAGGTGAACTTCCAGTAGGTTACAGTTGTCGCTGATTGCCGCAGATAACGACACAATGAAGCTGGTAGGGTTGCAATCCGATCGAAATCTGGAATAGGACACTCGCGTGATGCATCTGCTGAGCCCCACGGTGCGAGCGGAGCTGCCAGCATGAGAAAAATTGGCGGTGCCGTCAATCTCGGGGTCCGAGATGCTGGTATTGGCCAAGATGGATTGGAAGAGAAGCGTCCACCACGATGGGGGGCGCAGCTTCCGCTGAGTGTGTGACGTAGATCTCGAGTTTGCAAAGCACGGTTGTTGCCCGGATGTAATCGGCGGCAGAGTTGAACAATCGTTCATCGGACTCGGATAAATCTATTGTGACAGAAGTGAAGTGATTGAACGAAGGCAGACGTTGTAAAGCGCTAAGCTTCACGCTCATCTCTCCAAAAATATGGCTCTGAATAGGCTGGGAAACCCATGAGGCCCACATCTATGGTAGTGGGCATGTAATACCCGAAGAAAACTCGTCCCGATGGATCCGTCTGCTCCAACGCTTCGAGAACAGGTTCAGGTGTTCCGGTATCTCCAAAGCAAATACCAGAAACTTCTAATTTCTTATTAAGATGCCTATTCTTAGGTAGGAATGCGAAGAAAGTTACCCAGTTTGTTGGGTGCCACAAGGAATATGAAAGCGTGAGTTCTTCCAATATTTCGTTCTCTCCCAGTGCTTCCGCGCAGCGGGTCAATGTTTCCTCTGATACATTATCATATCCGTTCCCACGACTCACCGATAGTGAGTTTCTTTAGGCCGGTACATTCCACGAACATCCTGGTCGTAAAACGCATAGTTCTTTCGCCGCCGCATACCGTGTCAATTGTCACAGTAGAGATAGTAGAGTTGCAAACGATGGCCTCTTCGAGCAGCAGCACTTCGCGATCCACTCCTTCGCCGAAAACGTGCTGGTTTGTGAGAAATCCATTACCCTTCACGTATTTCCCGAACGTACCGGGTGGCTCGTCGGTATTCCAGTTTGCCCACATCTCGAGGGACTTCAGCGTCCTGTTCGCGGCCAGAGCATCAGTAAATATCTTAGGAGGCTGGCTCTTCTCGAAACATGCATGAACATCCAGGGAAGTGAGGCACGTCGTTGTTCTTAGCAGCGTTAACACGGCGGCTACTGTGCTCGAAGACACGTAGAAAACACTGGCCGCGTGTCTGCGTGCTTCGCTGCAAATGTCGTCGAAAGACGATAGCCTCGTGCCGGCCGTACAACTATGTTTTGCCTTGCCTCAGACAGCGCCTACTCTACGTTGACTTGGCCGCATCTGGCTGGCGTTGATAAAATAGAGGAGGCGCTGCGCGAGATATGGACGCCATTGAAAAAATCACAGCATATCACAGGGACCGTAGGAGAGGAGAAAGAGGGGGAAGCGTAGGAGAGGAGAGGGCGATACATATCACGTACTGTCACAGCGCATTGTCTTATTATAACAGCGCCATCTATCATCTTTAATCATCAACGTATACGAAAAACCACTGACGCCATCTAGTATATCGTCACCCAACTGCAGTTTGCATGCATCTCTATGGGACAGCGCCATCTATTGTACGCTAAGGGAGACGCTAATGGCTACTCGGGACGCATCGACAACCGAGAACCGCCCAGGTGATGCCATAAGGAGCTTCGCCCCTAAAACATGAGCTTCTGCTGAACCAAGGGCATTACACCGTGACCAAGGGCCACTGCCAGCGGCAGCACAGCGTCGCATTTTCAGCGCAGCCTAAAAAACACTAGGGTCTTTAGAATTGCGTACCTATGTATTTTCTAATAAAAGAACACACGACCTGACACTTATATATTAATGTTGCGCCTCAGGTATGCGCAGTGTTTGCTTTTTGATCGAATATGTTCACAGGTATGCATGATAACACCAGTTCAAGATGGCTGGGCGTTCAGAAAGTGGTTAAACTTTGGCCGAGTAGCTGAATCGGGTCACGGACAGACAGACAGAAAGACCAAAATTTTTGCGTTTAAGTATCCCAAGAAAGACTATCGTCTTTAATACAGATCTTTCAGATATGGAAGCCTGGGAAGGAGTGTCGCCAATGAGATGCGCGTAGTGGCTTCCAAATGAAACTCGGCTCTGAGCTTTTGTAGGCAGGTGTTCTCGGGCAGTTCTTCTAGGACTGTATGGCTGTGTGCTGTCACCCGATTAGAGTGTAGTGTGAGGCTGGTGATGCAGACGTGGGTTCTGAGCAGCCACCGAAGGAAAATGCTTGACCGGTGCAAGTCTGCGTCTGGAGGAGGCGACACGTAGGGTTCGTCTGGCTGAAAGCAGACCAAGGACAGCGTGCCTGCGCGTTGTTCCCGGAGCTCCATGCCAGTGTCGAAGAGCAGCTCATTGCAGATGGGAAGGTAGTCGTTAATAGGGCAGACTCCATTGTTGTCTATGGCTGTAGGCAGGGTAGCTGTGCATGTCAGTGGGAAATGCTCCATTCCGTGTTTATGAAAATAGTTGCCTGCCCTTTCTCCGAATGCTGGGAACCATGGCTGCTTGCTTTCCTCAGAAAGGGCTTCCATTGCCGTCCTCTGATGGATTTCCCAAGCTGCGTTTCAGATTCAGCCTGCGTAAGAGGATCAACAGTATGTTCTGTGCGTGTTTAGGTTCCCATTCACGCAAATGCGATCGGATATTCTAGCAAGAGATGGAACTGTATTCCCCAATAAAATTCAAGTTGCGTTGAATTGATTGTGTTTGTGTGGTCGGCGTACCAAATATCACAAGACCTCAATCAACACGACTCCATAAATGACGCCGCCATGGACGCCATCACGCCGTCACAGATAGCCAGAATTTGTGACGTCAAAGTGACACCATGTCGAGGCGATCACGGAGGCTGTGCAAAGCCATGGGAGCTGCATATTGCTTGCAATGCCTCCGATCTTACAGGCAGTGCAAAACCACGTTATGTTCAGAAAGCTGTCAGAGCGGAAAGGATTGCTACACTAACTAAAAATTGAAATAAATGTGCTTAAGTGGAGCGAAAAAGCGAATTGTGGACGTTTTCGTGTAATGCTAAATACTGCGCTTAGTGCAGCTCCGCTGAGAAACTAGAGGAAGTGCGCAGAAAGGGTAACCTCTGGTGATTCCATTAGATGTCATGGCTTCTTTTACTTGTCCTCCGTCTTTAGCGCTGTTTTTATGTGAAAGATGTCATGGGTTTGCCGAGGTGGGGGGCACCCTATCTCGCGCGGCACGGGTCTCAGCAGTGTGTTTCATTGGTGTATTTTTTTTTGCAATTTAGGTAAATTACTGCGATTAATTCTTCAATATTTCTGTAGCTTATTTAATGTTTGCCCTTTTTAGTTTATTTTGGATCAGTTTAGAGCAGGGGTCTCAAACACGCGGCCCGCGAGGCTCTCGGTTGCGGCCCGCGGCCTGAATTTGACTCTCTTCGCCCCACATTTGTTTATTTTCTTAATAAGTATGTTCGTGAGCTACACAGACCTGAATGGTTTAAAGCGTTTCCTCTGCGAGGCATCCCGTGTGTTCACCTTGTTTTAAAACAGAACCGTGAAACAAAGCTATATTTCAATATCTGCGTCCAGATTTCTGTCAGTTTGGAAATCGGTATCGACATGTTGTTGGAATCCTGGTGTTGGAAATTGTGTGGCACCAAATCTCATTCAGAATCGACCTGCGTATGTGATGTGGGAAAGTTTTAAGTCTTTCAAATGGCAGCGTTTTCTGGTAAATTGTACAAACTGCAGCCCCACCGCCTCCCCGCCCCCCCCCCCCACCGCCCCCCCCGCTTTTACCTCCTTTAATACGCCGGCCCTTGCGGGACTCAACTGCATGACTGCGGCCCGCTGGCTGAGGGGAGTTTGAGACCCCTGGTTTAGAGCATTGTTGGCCTCGTTTTAAATCTTTATTGACCACTGCGTGATCATGCGACATGAGACAGTAGATGGACAAGCCGGGGCCCTTAAGTGCTACGCACTCAAAAATCGAGGTATAATCTCCGTATTGCGGATGGACATGCGGAGATTAAACGCCAATTATATTAGATTATTTGGAAGGGGTGTGCGAATAGTGAAATTTCATCTCTAATCGAACTCGAATCGGATAGTGCCGAATAGTGCCGAATATGGGCCAAAAATGTCAAATATCGAATCGAATACCAAAGATTTTGTAGAAAATTGAAAAAAAAAAGAACAAACAAATGCAATCTGCTCATGTCCTCGAGCACATAACGTGGTGAGATGCTGTCACCGAAAGACTACAAATTGTCATGCAGAAACAAGCTGTTCCTCATGACCTGGCTTCAGACTTTCTCGCCGTGATGTTACGGTTTCCTGCAGTTGAAAACATGTGCCCACTGGGCGCTTCAATTGCAGGGATGGGAAGGTATCGCAAAGCAATTTTTGGCGATACCTGGATAAATAATAATAATAATAATATCTGGGGTTTTACGTCCCAAAACCACGACATGATTATGAGAGACGCCGTAGTGGAGGGCTCCGGAAATTTTGACCATCTGGTGTTCTTCAACGTGCGCTGACATCGCACAGCACACAGGCCTCTAGCATTTCGCCTCCAACGAAATGCGACCGCCGCAGCCGGGATCGAACCCGCGACCTCCGGGTCAGCAGCCGAGCACCCTAACCGCTACACCACCGCGGCGGACGATACCTGGATAAGGTGCAGCTCTATGCGCTTTCCACTATTTCAAAGGTTCATCCTTTGTTGGGGTCAGGAGCTCATTCAAAACTATATGAACCTTTTGACTATAAGGTCTGAGCTCAGGGCTGGTCAATTTCTGGCGATAGTGGTTAAACTCCTCATGTTTAGGACAACACCAAGCGCTCTTTGCGATGTACTTGAACCATAAAGCGGCACCCACACTGAAGTCTTTCTGGCGAACGGAGGGTACGACGGCAATACACAGCACTCTCGACAAGTGCACTCACTGATCGTATTACGCTGCATATAAAGCCACATGCTTCTGTACATCTTGTTATGCATACGTACGAGGCGTTAAAGTTGCACTAATACAACGGAACAAACCATACTTTGAGGACTTGCATGACGTACGCCCACATGCAAACACTACGCGTCTAACAGACGACGCCGGGAGCCATCCACCCTAGAAGGCGTGGTTCAGCCAGTAGCCACTAGGTGGCGACTCCGCTCAATCTGGCGGCCACTAGAAGCAGGGTAGTGGGCTTAAAGGGGCCATGACACGGTTACCCAACAATTTGTAGTTTTCAGCGAAAACTAAAACTAGAGGGTCTATTATGCTAATACAGATATGAAAAGTGGTCCGTAAAAGAATATTTGAGTGCAACATAGGCCCTAGAAATCGCCGGCTGTAAATCCCGCCCACCGCCGGCGACCGCCATTTTGCAATTGCGCCTGTGACGCCACGTGCAGCAAGGAGCGGTGCCGTCGTCTTCTACCACAGTTTCAGCCGATGGAAATAATCCAATTTCTCTTCTAAGCAGAAGAGAGCTCAAATACCTCGATTTCACGCACAGCTGATGACGCAACAAAATCGTTCGCCACAACTCAGACGCTGGCACAGCCAGCTGCTTGTTACGTCATGGCTCGCGAGTGCATCAGTGTTGCCCGACTCTGAGGCCGCTCGCGTGTTTGTAAAAATATTCAATAATAAATTAACTGGTCGGCCATATGCGCCACGATTTCGCCAGCTTATTTGTGATTGCTCAAGGATTAACCCGCATAACACAGATTATGATCGAAAATTGGTTGTCATGGTCCCTTAAATGCGCGGCCACGTCAACGGTGGAGGTAAAACCGCTGACCGTGGTGATAGACGATACAGTGATCCAAATGGTCGCGACACATGGTGCGTAGCAGTGCCAAAGGAAGACGCGACGAGAAGGAATGAGGCGTGACCACACCGTTGCGCACCACGTGTCACAAACATGGAGATCAGTGTAGCCTCTGGGACCAAGGCTTCCGCCCAAGGAGACATCGGCGGCATCGCGCGTTAGACACCGGTTAGCCCAGTTCCCCTCTTGTAGTTCAGTGTAATCTCACTTCGCGAGAGGGCCCATGGACGCTAGACCGCGGAATGTACTCGCGACGCCAACTGAATGCGACGGCAAGTGCTCGGCCGGCGTTGGAGGGGCGTTGACGGCCATGGCCATGGTGGTGCGAACGTCGTTGTGTGTGGAACGCCGACTGCTGCATTGTGTGGTGTGTGGCGCGCCCGCACCACGAATGCTTGTTGCACTTGACGGCTTGCCAATGGGCACCTTCCTAGCCATATTGTCGTTCATCTTGAGGACACTCATCTACCTTGCGGTAGGGCACAAGGGCGGTCGCAAATCTGCTCTAGTGCTTGGCTTCAGATAAACAAGTGCTGCAGCCGCTCTTGCATAGTACGCCTCACGCGAGTTATGGCGTGTCCTCACTGACCTACCGGCTAGTCTCTACGAAATCAATGGTAACATGATAATCACTCACAGTGTCAGGCAGTTGGGGTGTCGGAGGTCCTGGCGCTCACAATCCCGCAGCGCTGGTTGCACGACCAAGTAATACAGGCCGGGCAGCAGTAGAGAAGGCCATGCTATACAGCTCGCGCATGCAGCAGCGAAACGGAACACGCTGTCAGCAGGGGCAACACCATGGCCACGAACTCAGCGGGATGGTTGTCTTGAATTCGTCTCCGCGGCTTGATCGGAACACTCCCCTCTCTACTACAGATCGGTTGCACCACTGCTGGGCCAGGACACTCGGTTCACTGCGGTGACAGCACATTGCAATTTGAGCTGTTCTGCATTTAGTTGCCGTGGTCCGAACACTCGTTTAACACAGGAACAGACCTGGCTCGTCTCGGCTGTTCTCCAATCCCTGACTCAGTCGGTCTGGTTCCTGAGGCTGAACCACGGTAGACGGTCTGGCCTGGCGGGCAGCACTAGCTGAGAGCGTGCAGCGTGCCGTATGTCACGAGCTTGCTCGCTCCACAATAAAGGGTACTTGCCCACTACGGGGTATTCTTCAGGCATCCGGCGGTTAATTAAAGGAAGATTTAGACAGTAATAAAGAGGAGTCAGAAAAGAGAAACGACTAACCGGCTACGCTTCGTGGAGACTGATGAAACGGCGAAGCTGGTGGCCTCTCCTTCATCAGGCTATCGCGCTTCTATGTGTTACAAGGCTTTCAGATATGATGTGTAAGTGCCGCTCTTTAAACACTATTTGTTAAGCTTGGAAGGTGGTAGTATAGTCACCACCTTTCATAACCACAAAGTATCACGTGACAGTGGCGTGAATATGGTAACGCGAACGCCATTTGTTGGGCTAACTGTTGCCTTCACTTTTTTTGAACCAGGAGTGAGTATTAGAATTTACCCAATTTCCGTGGTGCATACCCGTTTATGAGACCGGACGTGGCTCTAGTGGTAGAATACTCGATTGCCACGCAGATGGTCTGGGCTCGATTCCTGCTGGGACCCTGACATTTATCCTTTGCATTCGTCGGGTCAACGCTGCCGTTATCAGTTTTTCTTAACGCTCTCGCATTTAAATTACCAACGTCTATTCTCGCCGTTCCTGGGTAGATACAAATGGTCAAACACATGTGGCGCATACCCGCATACTGCGGCCCGTGGTATACGGGTATGAGCCACACGTGTTTGGAGAAATGAGTTTCACGACGTACGCGTCAGGATTTTCACGTTATTCAAGTCACGACCAGCTAGACATAAATCCGGTTACCCTCCCATACTAACTTTGGTCGACCTGAAGTTAAGGAGGCGATCACGAGAGCACCCAGACGTAGGCGGCTGGATAGATAGATAGATAGATAGATAGATAGATAGATAGATAGATAGATAGACAGACAGACAGACAGACAGACAGACAGACAGACAGACAGACAGACAGACAGATAGATAGATAGATAGATAGATAGATAGATAGATAGATAGATAGATAGATAGATAGATAGATAGATAGATAGATAGATAGATAGATAGATAGATAGATAGAAACGCCAATGTGCTTGCAGTATGCAAAGAAATGCTTCGAATTTAAAAGTTTGAAGATGCTAGGTCTAACGCTAGCTCTACTCTAGTAACAGCCTTGCACCACCGGTGCAAGCTGCGCAAATTTTGTTTGCGAGCTCTGTACCTTCACACTTACATACTTACGTTGTCTAATATGAACGAATTGAAAAATAAATATTCGAATGGCTGGAAAATTGAATTCGCCACAAGGCAACACAAGTGCAGTAGTGGCAAAGTGAATTAACCATTCGCCGTCTTGATTTGCACTAGCCCTTCGCTTTGCGCAAGCGAACGCTCTTTCATTCCGCTTCCGATTTGACGCGACAAAGACTACAGCTCGAGTCTGTGTGCTCAGCATCAATATCCGACAGTCACTAATTAATTTGGGCGTCTTCCTCATGTGCGAGTAAATGTTTCGGTTAGCATGATAATTAGGCGCACTTCGCGTTTCCGTGCCTCTGGACGGCCTCCTGTTTTGCTTCTAGTATGAAGCAAAACAGGAGGCCGTCCTTTGTAATTAAGTATTTACAATAGGTTGTGGCATATTACATGAACTACTAATTGTTTAGGAGCTAATAATAATCGTTAAAATATCACTGGAGCACACGCAATGCTGCTTATTTATATTTGCTCTCGTCCGCAACGACAGCAGACAGCTATAGTGCGCGGACACCACTTTGTGGTCTGAATGGAGCTTCCAAAACGTGCACTGATATCGAACAGTACACGGGTCTCTACCATTTCGCCTCCATCGAAATGCGACCGCCACGGCCGGGATGGAACCCGCGACTTTCGGGTCAGCAGCCGAGCACTGTAGTCACTGTTCCACCCAGGCGGACAACTGTCGAAAGGTGGCAAATGCATTGAGCTCTATGGACGTTCGCCGCGGACGCCAGATTCCTTCGTTGCCGCGAGAATTTCGTTCTTGAGGGCTTCAGCTGGATATGTTGCTTCACTGTAAAAATCTGTCCAGAATGTATTGTGGCATCAACGAGAGGGTTATACCCCGGTCACACTAGCAATTTTAGTATAATTCTGAGCGAGGGCAATTACGCCTTCAGAATGTCACATTGGCGGCGCGTTTTGCCACACGAAAAGGAATGCGTACATAGTAAATCATGGTAATGACGATGGGTACTTCAGTAGAACAGCATATATTTGTTATTTCAGACAATGTTTCTTAAGTAAGAATGTGTTGTAGCTATGAGTATCCCTTTAAGGGGCCTCCAACGCTTTTGAAGCACCTATTTTTTATTTGTGCTTTGCGCGGACTGATGGCTGGGGATAATTTTAGCGTGGGTCTAAGCCCCGATATCAAATTATTTATCATCATCACGCAATAAATATAATGTAATAATAATAATAATAATAATATGTGGAGTTTTACGTCCCAAAACCACGATATGATTATGAGGGACGCCGTAGTGGAAGACTCCGGAAATATTGACCATCTGGTGTTCTTTAACGTGCACTGACATCGCACAGTACTCGGGCCTCTGAGTGGCCACTAAAAACCAAGGAATGAAAGAACCAGACTTATGTAAATTAATCCAAGCCTTTGTCATCAGTAGAGTCGCGCACTCGTTCCCTTACTACCACATAAGAAAGAGGGATGTGGAAAAACTAAACTCGCTCATTAGACAAACATATAAGTGTGCTCTGGGCCTTCCCAGGTACGCAAGCACAGAAAAACTACTGCGTTTGGGCATCCATAACACAGTGGAGAAATTAATTGAAGGACACCTAACGGCCCAAGAAGAAAGGCTTTCACGCACTAAGGCAGGCTTGCAGATACTCAGCCGCCTCGGCCGACGCACTAGTTACACACTCAACAATAGGGTTTTCTTACCAGCGGCAACTCGTGCACACCTTACGATTAAGCCCTTGCCCAAAAATATGCTGGCAGGAATACATGACGAAAGAAGAAAGGCAAGGGCAGACAAACTCGCACAAACCTTTCAGGATCGCCAAAACGTAGTCTATGTCGACGCTGCTCGACAGGCGAGAGACCGTTACACCATATGCGCGGTGACCGGCCACGGGGAACCTACTACTGCAGCCACCGTAAAAACCGCTTCCGCCTTAGAGGCCGAAGAAGCCGCCATCGCGCTGGCCACCTCAGTCCACGCAACTAATTACATCTTGAGTGACTCTAAGAGGGCGCTCACGAACTTTATGATGGGCTGTGTTGGACCGATCGCGGCCAACATCCTTAAAAATAGCAAATGCAGTAATAAGATGCAACTTGTATGGGTGCCCGCTCACGCGGGGAATCCGGGGAATGAGGCGGCCCACCGTGTAGCCCGAGGTTTAATCAACCGGGAAATGGACCCTTTGACCCTGGACTTCCCGCAGGAAGGAATCACCACATACAATGAAATTACAGCATATTATAGAGAGAACCGCAAGACATACGCGGCCCCGCATGCAGACCTCACCAGGGAACAGGCTACGATCTGGAGGAAAGTTCAAACAGATTCTTTTCCCAGCCCCCATCGCCTGTCTAAAATTTACCCGGACGAAATTCAACCACACTGCCGATATTGCGGATGCCTGAAGGCTACCCAAAATCACATTCTTTGGGAATGCGAGGGGAACCCACCTCCAAAAGCAATGCTGCCAGCTTCCTCACTCGAGGCGTGGGAGTCACTCCTGTCTTCAAATGAACAACATACTCAGACAGCAGTTATTAACTGGGCCGAAAAGGTCGTGGCGAGCTACAGGCCACCACCTTTCGAACCACCGGCAAACTAAGTTCAACGACATCGCTGTGCCGTTAATAAAGTTGTTTCTCTCTCTCTACCATTTCGCCTACATCGAAATGCGACCGCCGCGGCCGGGATCGAACCCGCGACCTTCGGGTCAGCAGCCGAGCACCCTAGCCACTGATCCGCCGAGGCGGACCATCCCGCAATAAAATCACTGCATCGCTGCCGACCACAACAGCGCGTAGTGGCGCTCGCTGGAACTATTGCGGGTGGAAATTACGGCTGAGCGAGCAAGCCTATGCTTGGACAAATGTGACGTTAGAAGTGGTCGTGGCGTGGCATCGAAACTTTGATTACTAATATGTTTCGCTGTTCTTTTCTTTTCTTTTTCATTGAACCCCGAAATAAAAGCCGTCACAACAAATAATAGGTATTATGACGCAAAATAGAAAGAAGATTTATTTATTTTTTTATTTATTCACAAAGCCGTCACATTCTCCAACCAGGAGTGTTGTGT
>JALIZH010016568.1:0-90937 GCA_030522465.1 Rhipicephalus appendiculatus
TCAATTATGCAAAACATTTAATATTCACTTTAGGGCCAAGGGTGCTTCGAAAGCGCATTCCAAAACGACTCAGCCAAAATTTGTTGGTGACGTACATGCTGCGAGGTTTTTTTCCTGCGTTCGAATAAATTCCGTGAAATTTGATCGCGTGACGGTGCGTGTGCGCTATCTTACTGCAGCGCCCTCTCAACCGTGCATCACGCGAAACAACCGGCGTGTCCGCCGCGGCTGTAGCCATCAGCTTCCTTGTGCGCCAGCGTCTTTGACGACGGCACATGGAAACGAAGCACCATCGTTCATGAGAAGCGACATTCTAATGGTCTGCGCACAGGTTGTTTTCCCTCAAAGCACGGTTGAGGTTCCTGCAGCACGGTAGCGCACGAGTGCACTCACGTGAATTTGTTTCTTATTTTCCTGGATTTTCTTAAAAGCCAGAAATTATCACCATGCACCATGTACAGTGGCGCCTACTCTTAGGTGAACACGGTTCAGCGTGGCCCAAGCTCCACGGGGTGCCATTGAACCCGACGTGGCCGCGCGTCGAATCGAGTCCAGCGCAGGCGCACAATAGTGCGCCACGGTTTTTGTATTCATGAACAAGCAAGAGCGGCGCCTCGGCCATGGCGACTACTACGGAGCGGCACGCTGCAAGCGCATAGCAGACGACCCGTGCGCATGCGCCTCCAAGCCTTGATGTGCGGCCGCACCAGCTACAGTGGCGCTCCGCGGAGCGCAGCTACACTGAGCAGTGTTCGCTCTAAGAGCGGACCGGCACTGCACGTCGCCCCAAAGAAACTTAATCACTTGTTTAGAAATACCCAACACGACGTGACGAGAAGCGTTAGGTCATTAAAAAATAACAGACATTCACATAAATGATATCGCGCATGGTGGCAATTACACGCTACACACACACACACACACACACACACACACACACACACACACACACACACACACACACACACACACACACACACACACACACACACACACACACACACACACACACACACACACACACACACACACATGTATATATAGTATATACACCATACCGCGTGCCACATAGCGGTAAACCACGGTGTAAGATATCTACGTTTAAGCCATGCGCTAAGCCATATGCATTTGGTAGGGTACGCATTTGGGCTGGTTCGTTCATGATTTCCAGTAGAAAACAGCGCTACAAGACGGGACGAAGAAAGCACACGCCGTGGTTTGTGTCCTTTCTTCGTCCCGTCTTGTAGCGCTGTTTTCTACTGGAAATGTAGTTGGCCTCAATCTGTTACGGTTAAGTCTTTCGTGACCATGGGGACATCGGCCACATTTTCTATGCTCTATTAATTATTTTTCATTATGAATAATATAACAGATACAGCGCCATATATATATATATATATATATATATATATATATATATATATATATATATATATATATATATATATATATATATATATATATATATATATATATATATATATATTAGTTTCTAATGTATTCTATCTTTACGCGGATTCTTAGATAAATACATCGCAAAATCAAACAACTTTCTGCTGTATTCGTTACACGTATTTATGCGGATGTAATGTACCTACTGTGATTCTGCTGTTGCCAATTGTCCACAACAGTGTGACAGTGTGTAATATCGCGGGGAAAATATACATTTCCTAATGTCAAGTGCCCTGATTTACCTCTGTTAAAGTTACAATTAGTACTCACCCGGTAGATGATGTGGATGCCTTGCTCGTTCATTACTCTGTGACGCAGGGCAGCGTATTCAGTTGGCAAAGGGTTGTGCGGTGAAACCGACATCACTATATGAGTGTGTTTTAAATGCTGGAATATATTCGGAAAAAAACCGCCAGCGAGCACTCAGTGGTGCAGCGAATATGGTTTAGACCTTTCTGGGAGCATTCGTGTATTGTTTCTGTTCACCCGTTTGGCATAGACTTATGGCCACACGGAGCGTCATCAATACAGGTAAGACAATATAATGCGCGAAACCTTATCAATGCTCTCTATGCACAGCATAAGTTACGGCAACGTACCTCTGTAAATATGCCAAAGAGTGCCTACTCTTTCCGCACCTAGGCCTCACGTGTTAGCCCACATTCCATTGCACAAAGTCATGAAATGATTAATTTTAGACCGCTATAAGAGAGCCATTTCTGAAATATGATAAAGTTTTGGCTACCTGTGTTACAGGGCTGGGCAGTGTCGAAGATACATGTATGTTAGATACTATCTTAGATACTCTTTGGGTATCTTGTATCTGTATCACGATACGTCTCGCAAAACGAGTACCTGTATCTGTATTTCCGATACATTCAATAATGTATCGTGTATCTTAAGATACAAGATACTGCTATAGAAACGCCACCCTGCGAAACAACAAACGTCGGCTGAACTCTGCTTCTCAAGCTGATACTGCTCCCACTAAGCCACCTCAATAAAGCTGATGACAGTGATATTCCTTTGTCTTTCCGCCAGAGTGTTCCAGTGAGCATAGGAAATAAGGTCTATACGCATCTTTATTGGTGGAGCAGAGTCACGTGGTGACGCTCGAGCCATGTCAACAAAAACACGCGCGTGAACGTCTACGTGCAGCCGACCTTTTTTTTCTCGATGTTTTCTTTCGTTTTAGCTGTGTCAGTGCCGTGAACCTTGTTTTTAGCCACGGTACTGTGCTGCGTACTCCAATGCATGCGGCGTCTTTCGCTCAAATTTGATTTGCGGCTACAGTGTCCTTATTGAAGTTTGTCTTGCGTGGTGCTTTGTTACAAATTCTCAAAAATGCAAGAATGGGGTTGCTTTGCGTCTCCCTGCTTTCACACATATATTTCACATATCGCGTCGATGTAAGCTTGACTTGCACAGTATGCGGCTTATATAATGCAAATTAAATTATAAGAACCGTCCCACTACCGGTGTCGACGCTATAAGATATAGAACAACCATTTACGTAACAGATGATATTTTGGCGTACTGTATCTTCGTTCTTCGTGCTAAATTATGCAAGAAGTTCTTTGATGATAGCTTGATTGTTAGCACAAGTGCTCTTTGCTGTCCTCCGTTTGCACTCCACACATTACCTAGGCCACTGTGTAGTTTTTTCCCCCCTTTTGTGAACTGTAATGAGTCTTTCGTAACCACCTCCTCTATTCCTTCTCTTATTTATTCTTATTTTTATTTGTCTGCGTCATTGCTACTCTTTACATATCTACATCCCATGTGAGTTTACTGTTCAGGCGATGTTAGGGCAAAGGTAAAATAATCTGAGCGTGCCTAGTGCTTACAGGAACAAAAAGGCTGCTTACGATTTAATAAAACAGCAAAATTGAGTTTACAATATAACAATGAAAATTATAACAACAAATCTTAAAGACGTTAGAAAGGGGACTTTAGAAACATAATATCAAGTACTACGGTTTCCTCATTGGCGTCCTCCCGAGCCTTTTAGTGCTATTTTCCCTGGGCACTGAGTTTTTTTCTGACCTTAACACCTAAGTTGACCGTACATCGTGCTCTATTTTCATAGCTTTTAGAAGTGCCGCTTGCATCGTGTTTATAAAGGGTGTCACTTAACTGGAAACAAATATTTGCATAGAAGAGGTTAACCTCAACTGAATAAAACCAACGATGGGGTTTACTACCATGTGGCTCTCATTATGTTTTTTTTTTATATTGCGCGTAATTGCTTAACTTAGATGAATAATGTAACATTTCTGTTCTTTATTTTGGGGATCCAAGTGCGTTTCTTCACGTTTTAGAGGGCATTCTAAAACGACAGATCTGATTTTTTGTGGAAAGGTATATGCTATAGTAGTGATTCTTCCACCGTTTAATGAAAGCCGGAGAAGTATGAGCACATTACTGCGATCGTACGCCATTGTGCTGCAGCGCTCGCAGACGTGCTTCGGGCCACACAACAGGCAAGCGGACCGCGGCGAATGAGCGGCTGTGGCTTAGGCATCTTCTCCACAGGGCGTCAACATTTTTTACCGCCACCCACGGCAAAGAAACACCATCGTCCCTTGAGAAGCGACAAGCTGACGGTCCACGCGTCGGTCGTTTCGCTCCAAGCGCGTTTAAGAGCGCTGCAGTACAATAGCGCATGAGCGCAGTCAGGTGGTTTTATTTGATGATTCGCGTGCTTTCTTTAAAAGCCAGAGAATATTTACCATAGCGAATGTACGCCGCCAAAAAACAATTGCTTCGGTTATTTTTAAATGCGTTCTATGATGTGACAAAGCGCACTCTGCTCTAAAGTGAATATTAAAAATGTTGCATAATTGACCATAGTTAATCAACCAAGTAAGCGCAATATCAAAATACCAGAACGAGTGCCACATGACGGAAACCATATGCCGATTGGTTTCATTCAGTCATGGATAAACGGATAAACGCTCTTTTTTTTTAATATTTGCCTTCTACTTACGTGAAACACCTTATGTACTTATTCACAGGCATTTTTTTATCGCGGAATGGCCTTGCTATTTCACTTAGGTATATTCACTTTCCTTTTTTTTAGGTCCCTGTAAAGTGCTTTTTTCTTTTGGTACAAAAAAGCAGATAAGCAGGTGTCACATGTGGGATGCGACATGGTAAATGCCAGAAGAAGAGGAAGACGTCAAGCCCGGCCAAGAGGATAGAAGACAATGAAGACGAAGTGGAGGATATAAAAAGAGAAGGTGACGTCGACAGAGGGGCCCTGGGTGTTCCATCATGAGCGCGTGAGCTGGGCACGAGCGTCGCCGGCTTGTGTTCCGGGCGCTCCAGCTCGTTCTACGGCATCGCACCGTAGACTCCGGCTGGCCAAAGGACCGGAAGGCAAGCACGAGAACCCTGCAGCGGCCTGGGAGCGCCATCGGCTTGTGTACCGAGCGCACCGTCCTACGGCACCGCACCGTAGGCCTCGTCTGAACCAGATGCTGTCCATGGGATGGCCAGCGCAAGTACCTGCCACGCAGGTCAGTGAACTTCAAGCCCTCCAACCTCAACTACAACGCCAGTTCGCGTTCCTTAACTAGAGAGGAACGGCGGCCCCGACTCGGACGCCGAAGTTAACGCCAGTGCCCCTGCAACGCCTCGCCTCATCATGAATCGGCAAAGGACGCCGTGAGCTGTGCAAGCGACAAACGCTTTGTACTTTCTAGCTGCTCATTTCCTTCACTGTTAAGCCGCGTTCAAACTGCAGTCGCATCTTTCATAAATGTCGTATCGCGTAACAGCTGTATCGTCCGTTTGCGTAGCTAGCTGCCACGTATGTTCACATTGATCTTTCCGGTACGATCGGTTTTTTACGACGCGCCAATCACCACACTGAATGTGCGTTGCATCCTCGCTACAATTGTTGCGGCCTAGCAACGTTCGCGTGCTTGGCCATGGTTGGGCTGGTTGAGCTAAACGGGAGACGCGAGAGCGCTCTCATTAAGGTACGTCGCGTCTGCCCTCTAACCTGGCAAACAAACTGCACACACACGCTGCTGCATGGATTTCAGGACGCGCATGAAGACGCAGAATCTGGGAGATGGCCGCAAGCCCCGCGAACGGAAAATGAAAACCGAAACTGCTTTGCCCATTGGCAGTACGTAACGGTCGCATCAGTAGCTTGTCGTAAAAGTCGCGGACCCGCCAACATTTACGCCCTAAACGCTGCGCAAGTTACGCTAAATCCAACAACGTCTGAACATGCTCATTACGTTGCTTGCGTTTACGCTTACGACCTTTACGCAGGATCCGCACGTAGCGCACGTAGTCTGAACACGGCTTAATTTGTGTGATAACTTTGTTTAGAGCCTGTTTTAGTTAGTGTGTTCCTTTTTTTTGCGTTTGATGTTATTCTAGGTATAATGTGGGTTTTCCTTTCGTGGGCAATTAAACATGTGTGTGTTTAACACTGTCGTCTCGTCTGCTCTCTGGCCGAGCGGTGTCTGGAGATCCGTGACAGCAGGCTAGAAGTTGCAATAGTGTGAGAGATATCCTGCGACGCCTTTTGCCACGTAAAATACATCTGGGAAGCTTTTGGGCGGCAGAAGTTCTCTTGGAGAGGAAATGGTAAAAGATCGCACGTTAGTGAATATGCTGCTAAGGAACAGTTTACGCAATGTAGAACATGAAAAATCACTGCAGTTCTATGTCCTCAGTGAACTGTGAGCGCTTACTCGGTAGTTATCGTCTTCACATGATGCTTCACAAAAAATATCGTTACCAGCGTTGTCGCTGAAATACACCTGCAGGGTGGTGCGCTACTATGAAAATGGTAATACGCTTACGGACAAGGTAAGACTCTGCACCAGTATTTGTGCCATCTTGCGGAGGCTTCTTATTGAAGTTCTTGCAATGAGACGGCAAACCCGCTAGCTGGTCGCCAAGTAGAGCAGCGACATCCATCAAATACAAAAGTGTCAAGTAAGCAAAGGCCAATAACTTGTGTCGGAATCAAACTAATATAAATTAAGCAAGAAAAATGTAACTTTCGGTATTCAAACCTATATTTCATTAAAATAAACAAAGTTGGTTGCAGTTAAGACATTTTCAAGCAAACACTTCATTACATAGGTATTTGCAGCGTCATTGAATACATCTATAATAGCAAATTTACAAATGTATCGAAGTATCTTAAGATACAATTTGGTAGTATCGTATCGGATACATTCATTCCGGGAAGTATCTTGTATCTATCTTCCAATACTTCTTGCCCGAGTATCTTGTATCGTATCGCGATACAATTTCAAAGTATCTTTGCCCAGCCTTGCTGCGTTATCACAATCAATTTTATTTTCGTCATGTTATTTGGGCAAGTTGAGAGTGCCACATCATCCGTTTTATGAATAACAACAAATAAAATCTGGTTTTAATATTTGTTCATAAACTGGCAGCAATGAAATCAAAGGAGAGAATAAACGTACGGCAGCTCCACTACCGCGAAACCTGAGGAAGGGCGTCTGCTCGGGCACCCAGCGATTTTCGTTCGTAGAGACTCCACTGCTCCGTTTACCAAAGCGTTAATGACGGAATGTTTGAGTAAGCATGTAGGCTTTCCCAGGCATCAGGAGAATATTCCAACGCAGATTCACATACTCGGTGTGCGACAAGTGCGCAGCTTTTTCCTGAGCTTTATCGACTTCGTGCTTGTCACGGCAGTTGCGAGACGCGTCATCTGCAGCGAGTTCCGTCAGGTTGTTTCCCCATCCGATACAGTCCCGTAGCGAATCAGCGCCGCGCCGACGCAGAGGCGCCGCAGGTGGAGGGGCATTCGCTCGCTCGGCGAGGTGGTGGCGCCCTCTCGTGACTCGCTGAAGTCAGCCCTATGTTGCGGAATAATTCCGCGATTTTAAGTAAATAATGCGATTACTTCCTCGCTATTTCTGTTAAATATATTATTTTATACATGTCAACCCGGGTTGTAGCAGTGCTAGCCCAGTTATAGCCTTTAGTGAGCGCTTCACTGTGAGCTTGATCGCGCCACATGAGATGTATGGATCGACCACTAGTCGGGACTCAAAGACAATAGCAAGGAAAGGCATCACTACGTCGGAGAAATTGTCCTTCCGAAAGAACGGCGTTGCAGAGCGACACAATATCTGAAATTTTATAAGCAGAAGTATAATAAATGTATCACTGTAAAACAGATTGATTGAATGCAACATCAGAAATTAGCTCTTTATTTAGAGCTTCGTCTGCGTATTAGACGTGATATCCCTTTATTTGCGCCGAGCCTGAGCGAAGTACGTGCAGTGTTTTATTCATTCAGAACACAAGTCATCTACCAATGTCGGAAAGTGTGGGTATAGGTAAATAAGCGCTTCACATAGGGCGAAAGCCTTATGTAACGATTATTAAAGAGAAAGCCTTGACTGTCTCATATTCGCGGTGCCCGGTGACCGGTGTCCGGTCCCTTGGCACGGTGTCAGCTGTGGCCTCTCCCCCCTCACACTCTCTCAGCAATCCCGGGATGACACAGTGGTCACACAAAAACAAAATCCAAAAAGTAAGAAAAATAAAAAAGAAAACCAGAAAAACAACAGAAACAAAAAAGAAAAAAAAACGAGAAAACAAAGAAAAACAACACAAAAAACGCAAGAAAAAAAAAAAGACGTGGCATAGTCAGTCGAATGGCCGCGGGCTTTCGCCGAAGACATTATGAATTTACAAAGTGTCAAATTTTTCGTCACGCTTGACAAAGAATGTATGAGCGTTAATGTTGTCCCTGAAAGAATGTATGAGCGTTAATGTTGTCCCTGAAATTAGGGATACCGTTTCCCAGTTTTTGCGTACTCTGTAAAATAATTCTAGTACACTTATTTTGAACCGCGAGGAGCAATTTCAACAGCAAAAGCACTTTCCAATGCAAATTGCGCAGTTAAAGTTGTTTCGGAAATTTCATGGGACATGCTAGTTCTCCTCGATATCCAGGTATTAGACACAGCCTGTCTGCTTGGTCACGAGGGTATGATGGATCTTGATAACGCTATGGCGCTTACTAACCATACCTCCAATATTTCGTCACTTCAGCACTTCTTTTTTTCCTAAAGGAGCTCAATGCAGAAATAGCAGTTAGGTCAAATACTGCTTCAGTGGTGTGTACAGAATATCAACTTTCCTGTAAAAAAATTCGGCAGATCCCATCCACCACGGGAATCGATGTTATGCGAAGCATGCGGAGGTTAGGTGAGGGTGGTGTAATTTTTATTCGATAGCAATTATATGGCCACTCTCGATTGGTTTTTGCCGTCGCCATCATGGCCCATATATATATATATATATATATATATATATATATATATATATATATATATATATATATATATATATATATATATATATATATATATATATATATATATATATATATATACAGTGAAACCTCGGCGATACGATCACGGCTCATACGAATTTCGGGGTGATACGAATTTTTCTTTGGTCCCGGCCAGGGCCTATTGGCCTACAATATAATGTAGTACGGTTGTTGCGAACCGATTGTCACCCCGCGATGTTTGATACGAACGTACGCTACCGCCCAGGTACGAAGAGGCCTGCATCTTGCGCGCTGTCGCGGAAAACGCGCCAAGCACGTGCGAGCGCGGGAACGCAAGCGCGGGCATGCGCGGCGCACCGCCAAATCGTCAGAATCGCGGTGTGAACATGCCTGATTGTTGAGGTCGTACTTGGGCGGGCACGGCTGTAAATCTCGCAAAAAACATCCCCAACACCTCCACGATCACAAAATCATGACACAGGAACGTGGTTCTGAAATTTTGTGGCCTTGATCTATCGCGTCAAAGCGCTTCTTCCGTTACTTTCGACGCAGTACTCTGGTGTCATGCGAAAAACATACCAAAATTTGGAAAGGGGATACTGCTGTCGCGGGTTACAACGCACCTGGTTCAATAATTAAACACACGCGTACGGGCCGTATATTTACGAGTGCTGGAATGATTGCCGACATATAAAAAACTTAACTGACAATCATTCACTGTTCTTCCTGCCGTTGCCGCGGTCCTGAAAAATAGTGAATGAAAACGTACGCCAGCTTTCTTTTGTCGCATGCTAATTTTCCATGCTTTCTGGTGATACGAATTTCGGATGATACGAATATTTTCGGTGGTCCCGTGAGATTCGTATCACCGAGGTTTCACTATATATATATATATATATATATATATATATATATATATATATATATATATATAGGTGTAGAACAGGTACCCAGCACCTCCACCACGTATGACGACTCGAATGTGACGACGTTTATTAGGCCGCGAACTCGGCAGCGAACAAGCGCCACGGATCCGATGATGAAGCGCGCACCCAAAAACGATGATGATTCGCAGCCAAACAGATGATGATGATTGATGGCTGCTCAAATGAGGGTGAAGTGCATAATAGATGCCTACAATATATATATATATATATATATATATATATATATATATATATATATATATATATATATATATATATATATATATATATATATATATATATATATATATATATATATTGTCACGTGGTCGTGACGTCGACGAAGGCAGTAGGCAGTAGTCGGAGATGAAACACTTTATTTGGGCCGAACTTGTGGCCGGTAAACTGAAGGTGAGATTACAGCAATAAACGCTGGCACTGATAGCGGTGAACAGAGCGTCGGCCGTCGATCCACTGTACATCGTTGGAACGCGCCGGCTTTTATAACGCACGCGTCGAACATTCTAGCCTTACCACTAGTCGTCGCGGAAGCTCTGGAATAATCTTGAGTGTTAGCGTCTTGCGTGCAATCTTAACAGAACGATCTACTACAAGCGAGAAGCTTCTGGAACAATAAGGCGCGGTCTGCGCCGAGTACTGCTGATAGTCTTTGTGGGCGGAAATCGAATACAGTGAAAGAAACGTGCGTGGCAATGCCCCCCCTCTGAAAAGGCATCGTCCCGATGCCTTTTCATTTTAACCATGTGTTTACAGAACACATGGTTAAAATGCATGTAACAATAAATAACGACAATAAATCAAGAAAGTTCAATAAACAATACGCACAAGCAAGAAAGTCCAATGAAAGAAAAAAAGAAGTACAGTCCTCAGGTTCACTACCGCGCGTAAAACGGCTTGAGGCGCACGACATGGACGACTTCAGGTCGCGCACGGCGCCGTTGAGAGTTCAAAATGCCGTCGGGGACAACCTCGTAATCGAGTGTGCCGAGACGTCGAAGCACCCTATACGGTGCGAAGTATCGTCGCAGAAGTTTTTCACTGAGTCCACGTCGTCGTATCGGCGTCCACACCCAAACGCGGTCGCCGGGCTGGTATTCCACGAACCGTCGTCGAAGATTGTAGCGGCGGCTGTCAGTCGTCTGCTGATTTTTGATCCGCAGGCGGGCGAGCTGTCGTGCTTCTTCGGCGCGCTGTAGATAGGCGGTTACGTCGATGTTTTCTTCGTCGGTCACGTTTGGTAACATGGCGTCGAGCGTCGTTGACGGGCTCCGTCCGTAGACCAACGTGTATGGCGTCATCTGCGTCGGTTCTTGCACGGCCGTGTTTTTTGCGAAGGTCACGTACGGAAGGATGGCGTCCCACGTCTTGTGTTCGACGTCGACGTACGTGGCCAGCATGTCGGCGATGGTCTTATTTAGACGCTCGGTCAGGCCGTTGGTCTGTGGGTGGCAGGCGGTGGTCCGGCGGCGACTTGTTTGGCTGTACCTTAGGATCGCCTGAGTTAGGTCCGCAGTAAAGGCCGTACCTCTGTCGGTAATGAGGACCTCTGGGGCGCCATGACGCAGTACGATGTTCTCGACGAAGAACTTTGCTACCTCGGCGGCACTGCCCTTGGGCAGGGCCCTTGTCTCGGCGTAGCGGGTGAGGTAGTCAGTAGCTACGACGATCCATTTGTTTCCGGAATTCGACGTCGGAAACGGCCCCGGTAAGTCCATGCCGATTTGCTGGAACGGCCGACGGGGTGGCTCGATGGGCTGCAGAAGTCCGGCTGGCCTAGTCGGTGGTGTCTTCCGTCGCTGACAATCTCGGCACGTCCTCACGTAGTGGGTGACGTCGGCAGTGAGGCGAGGCCAGTAGTACTTTTCTTGTAGCCTTGCCAGCGTACGGGAAAATCCAAGGTGTCCAGCCGTCGGGTCGTCATGCAAAGCATGCAGAACTTCTGGACGTAATGCCGAAGGTACTACGAGAAGGGAGTCGGCCCGAAGTGGCGAGAAGTTTTTCTTTAGAAGAACGCCGTTGCGCATGAAAAACGACTCCAGTCCTCGTCTGAATACCTTTGGAGCCACAGTGGCTTTGCCCTCGAGGTATTCCATAAGGCCCTTGAGTTCCGGATCGGCACGCTGTCGCTCGGCGAAGTCGTCGGCACTTATGGTTCCCAGGAAGCCGTCATCATCCTGGTCGTCCAGCGGCGGTGTGTCGACGGGGGCACGAGACAGGCAGTCGGCGTCAGAGTGTTTTCTTCCGGACTTGTAAACGATGGTAATGTCGAATTCTTGAAGTCTGAGGCTCCACCGTGCGAGGCGACCAGAAGGGTCTTTCAAGTTAGCTAGCCAACACAAGGCGTGGTGGTCACTCACAACTTTGAAGGGCCTGCCGTAAAGGTAGAGGCGAAACTTTGATGTAGCCCAGATGATGGCAAGGCACTCCTTTTCTGTTGTGGAGTAGTTGGCCTCTGCCTTTGATAGCGACCGGCTAGCATAACTGATAACCCTTTCCAGTCCGTCCGTCCTCTGCACAAGGACGGCGCCGAGTCCTACGCTGCTCGCGTCGGTGTGTACTTCTGTTTTGGCGTATTCGTCGAAATGCGCAAGTAACGGAGACGTTTGCAGGCGTCGTTTCAGTTCCTGAAATGCTTCCTCCTGCGGCGTTTCCCACTTGAACTCGACGTCGGTCCTGGTGAGGTTAGTGAGAGGCTCGGCGATGCGGCCGAAGTTTTTAACGAACCGCCTGTAATAGGCACACAAGCCGAGAAATCGACGCACGGCCTTCTTGTCGGTGAGTGGCGGGAAAGCAGCGATGGCGGTTGTCTTTTGCGGGTCGGGGCGTACTCCGGATTTGCTTATCACGTGGCCCAAGAACAAAAGTTCTTCGTACGCGAAGCGGCACTTCTCTGGCTTGAGAGTGAGTCCGGAGGTCTTGATTGCTTGAAGTACAGCTGCAAGGCGCCGGAGGTGTTCGTCGAAGTTTGAGGAAAAGACAACGACGTCGTCCAAGTACACAAGGCAAGTCTGCCACTTCAGACCGGCCAGTACAGTATCCATAACGCGCTGGAATGTCGCGGGGGCCGAGCAAAGACCAAAAGGCATGACCTTGAACTCGAACAGGCCGTCTGGTGTTATGAAGGCCGTCTTTTCTCGGTCTCTCTCGTCGACTTCGATTTGCCAGTAGCCTGTCTTGAGGTCCATCGACGAAAAGTACTTCGCGTTGTGGAGTCGATCCAGGGCGTCGTCTATCCGTGGGAGGGGGTACACGTCCTTCTTTGTGATATTGTTCAGGCGACGATAGTCGACACAGAAACGTAGCGTTCCGTCCTTCTTCTTCACCAACACCACGGCAGACGCCCAGGGACTCTTGGACGGCTGGATTATGTCGTCGCGTAGCATTTCGTCGACTTGTTTCTTTATGGCCTCGCGTTCTCGCGTCGAAACTCTGTACGGGCTCTGACGGATCGGCCTGGTCCTTTCTTCTGTTCTGATGCGATGTTTTTCGACCGGTGTCTGTCGAACTCTGGACGACGACGAAAAGCAATCCTTGTATTGCAGGAGCAGGGTTTTGAGCTGTTCTTGTTTATGCGTCGGAAGGCTCGGATTGACGTCGAAAGTTAGTTGATGAGCTTGGTTCGTCGGAGCATGTTCGGTAAACTCGGCGAGGGCGAGGGCGTCGCTGGTTTCTACAATGTCTTCGACGTAGGCGACCGTCGTGCCTTTGCTCACGCGCTTGTATTCGTTGCTGAAGTTCGTAAGCATCACTGTTGCTTTCCCTTCACGCAACTCGGCGATGCCTCGTGCGACGCAAATCTGACGGTTTACAAGAAGATGCTGATCACCCTCGATGACGCCTTCGAAGTCTGCGGGTTTTTCGGTGCCGACGGAAATGATGACGCTGGAGAGAGGCGGAACGGTGACTTGGTCTTCCAGCAAATTTAAGGTGTGCTTTCCTGACGGCGTATGCGGCGGTAGTGCTTTTTCAGTGGATAACGTTATCGACTTGGATCGAAGATTGATCACTGCACCATGAAGGCTTAAGAAGTCCATACCAAGGATGACGTCTCTGGAGCAACGCTGTAAGACTACGAAGCTTGCTGGATAAATCCGGTCGTTGATGGACACTCTCGCTGTGCAGATTCCTGCCGGCGTTACTAGGTGGCCTCCAGCTGTCCGGATCTCAGGGCCTTCCCAAGAAGTCCTTACTTTCTTCAACTTCGCGGCGAACGTCCCACTGATGACGGAATAGTCGGCTCCGGTGTCGATGAGAGCTGTGACGCTGTGGCCGTCGATGAGAACGTCGAGGTCGCTAGTTCGTCGCCTGGCGTTGCGGTTGGGTCGCGGCGTCGGGTCACGGCTACGACGGTTTGTACTGCTGCTTCGATGTTGCCTCGTCAGGTCTTCTGCAGGCCGCGAAGTTTCGACGTCAGGGCTGCGTTCGGGTTGCGGCGGGTTCTTGAGGTCTCGTCGCGGCGTCGTCGTCGGCGGCGGAGGATCTTCGGTAGTTCGTCGTACAGCAACCGCACCTCCATCGGTTGCTGCCCTTAGTTTTCCGGGTAAGGGCTAGGAGATCGGCCCCGGTTTGGGCCACTGTACTGCCGGCGGTGCGGTGACATGTAGCGGCCGGGCGACGGCGAGCGAGAAGGTCGTCGTTCTTGCCACTGTGTTCCGGTGAGGTAGTCATCGATGTCGCGAGGCCATTCGCCTGGCTGCGGACGCGGCGCGTTGACGGCGAATCCGCGTAGCCCCATCTGTCGGTACTGGCAGCGGCGGTAGGTATGTCCGGCTTCCCCGCAGTGGTAGCAGAGCGGGCGGTTGTCAGGGGCCCGCCAAATGTCGGTTTTTCTTCGGGCGTAGCTCTGGCCGGCAGGTGGACGGTATGGCGTCGATGGCGGTGGCGGCGGTGTCTGGCAGCGGGAATGCGGCCTTGCGGCCTCTTGACGTGGGCGTGGAGGGGGGGTGGCGAGTCGGGCTACAGCAGCGTAGCTCATGGCTTGCGGCTGAGGATGTGACTGTTCAGTGGTTCCCAGCGAGTGCTGGATTTCTTCTCGAACAATGTCGGCGATCGAGGCAACTTGGGGCTGCGAGGACGGCAACAATTTTTGCAGCTCCTCCCGCACGATCGCTCGGATCGTTTCGCGTAGGTCGTCGGATCCGAGGGCGTGAACAGCTGCGCTTTCTTGCATCGATCGGCGATTGTACTGGCGGGTGCGCATTTCCAACGTCTTCTCGATCGTCGTAGCCTCCGAGACAAATTCTTGGACTGTTTTGGGTGGGTTCCGCACCAGCCCAGCGAAGAGCTCTTGCTTTACCCCTCGCATGAGCAAACGGACCTTCTTCTCCTCGGTCATGTCAGGGTCGGTATGGCGGAAGAGACGGATCATCTCTTCCGCAAAGATTGTGACGTTTTCGTTCGGTAGCTGCGCCCGTGTTTCCAGCAAAGCGGCGGCTTTTTCCTTTCGCACGACGCTTGCGAACGCGGTGAGAAAGCTGGTCCGGAAGATGTCCCAAGTTGTAATGGTGGGCTCCCTGTTCTCGAACCAGGTCCTTGCGGCTTCCTCCAGGTAGAAGTACACATGACGCAGCTGGTCCTCGGCGCTCCAGTTGTTAAATGCCGAGACCCTTTCGAATGTCTCGAGCCAGGTTTCGGGATCTTGACTTGGCGATCCATAGGAGGTCGGCGGCTCCTTCAGCTGCCGGAGCAGGATGGGTGCAGACGGCACAGGGGCTGTCATCGCCGCTGCGGCCGAGGTCAGGGTCTTGGTCTTCCGGGTCTTTTCAGGGAGAGGCTCGTACTCTGGCGGTAGACCTTGCTGCCTGCGGCTGGCTCGCTGCTCAGCGTTGGCGTCGATGTCCTTTTCACGTTGTGGGCTTGGCTCACGGCTGGAGGGGGGGCGTTCGGTACATGGACCGGGAAGCACCTCCACCAGATGTCACGTGGTCGTGACGTCGACGAAGGCAGTAGGCAGTAGTCGGAGATGAAACACTTTATTTGGGCCGAACTTGTGGCCGGTAAACTGAAGGTGAGATTACAGCAATAAACGCTGGCACTGATAGCGGTGAACAGAGCGTCGGCCGTCGATCCACTGTACATCGTTGGAACGCGCCGGCTTTTATAACGCACGCGTCGAACATTCTAGCCTTACCACTAGTCGTCGCGGAAGCTCTGGAATAATCTTGAGTGTTAGCGTCTTGCGTGCAACCTTAGCAGAACGATCTACTACAAGCGAGAAGCTTCTGGAACAATAAGGCGCGGTCTGCGCCGAGTACTGCTGATAGTCTTTCTGGGCGGAAATCGAATACAGTGAAAGAAACGTGCGTGGCAATATATTGCTGTGGTATGAGCCGGGCAAGAGGAAAAGGAACACGAGGTTTTGCCTGTCATTGCCTGACCTCATTCTCATGCTGTAGATAAACATAGTCAACCTTAATTCGGCCACCGTAACAGTTTTTGGTGGAGGTGCTGGGTAGCCCACCAAGCAACACGGTTCTGCAAGCGCCTGATCTACGCCGAAGCCGCCGCCTTGCTGGACTGCCTACGCTACCACTGGCGGCTGAGATGTCTCTCGGTGAAGACGGAACCCGGATCCCCGCAGCCGCAGACGTTGTACCAGTACCAGCAGCACCGTCAGTACCCGCTTCGGCCGCGGCTCCTCCTGGTTGCGTCAGCACCTGGTGGAGCCTCGGACGTTCGGTGGCAAATCTAGCAAGGACGTGTTCGACTGGCTCACGCATTATAAACGGGTGAGCAAATACTATCAATGGGACGCGGCTAGCCAGCTATCCAACGTAGTCTTTTTCTTGACCGACACGGCGCTCGTGTGGTATGAAAACCACGAGGATACCCTCACGACCTGGGATCGCTTTGTATCCGAAATGAGGGAGTGCTTCGGGGACTCCGTAGCGAAGCGAAAGCAAGCGGAACAAACGATGCTGCAAAGAGCCCACACCCCAGGGGAGACATGCACGACATAAATTGAAGCTATATTGAAGCTCTGCAAGACCGTCAACCCTTGTATGTCGGAGGAGGACAAAGTTGGCCACCTACTGAAAGGCATCGCAGAGGATGTCTATCACTTCCTCATTGACAAAGAGAGCCTTGCAACAGTAACCGACGTCATACGTCACTGTCGCACATTCGAGGCCCTAAAGATGCGGCGCATTACTCCAAAGTTCGGTCGCCTGCCGAATGTGACCACCGTTTCGAGTGTTGACGAATATACGTCGCTTGATCTCGCGTCGACAATACGCGCGATCGTTCGTGAAGAGCTCACTCGACACGCTCGCCCGACTTCCCGCGACACGCCCGCCCGCTCGTACGAAGCTACTCCAATGCCGCTTCCCTCTCACCATCATGTGTCCATTGTCGCTGCAGGCGTCGACGACTACAACTACAGGTCTGGCTCACCACCGAGGCCAGTACCGAGGCCAGCGAGGCCACAACGCAATGACTACCACGAAGAGTCGAAGTACGAACACCACTTCAGTCATCCCCGCCAGCCGACCACCACCTATCAACACCCGAACGAAGATGCATTTATGCCACCACGTCGGGGCAGTGCCTTCTAGGAGTACAATACGTACCGCCAGTCTCCCGTGTGTTACCGTTGTGGTGTCGCCGGACATATAGCTCGTTTCTGTCGTTGACAGCGAGAGATATCCCGATACGATTCCCCATCAGCGTTTCGTCGAGCTGGCATTGTTCACAAAAATGATCCTTGGTGCCGCTATTCCGGGAGTACCTCACGACGAGAGAATCGACGTAGCAGCTCTCCCGCTTCCGACCGCAGTTTGACGCCTCCCTCTGCCCGACTGCGCCGCTCACCTTCACCGGGACGACGGCTGTCACCACCACAACCGCCGGGAAACTAGCCGGCGCGACCGATGGAGGTGAGGTCGCACAAAAGGATTCGCGTCAGATGCCTCCGCCAGTTACGATGTTCAAGAACAAGATACATGTGTTAATAGATGGTTTTCGTGCAAGTGCTTTAGTGGACACCGGTGCGACAGTTTCAGTCATGAGTCTGGCCTTCAAGAACCGCAATGGCAGCAAAGTTTTGTTCTCTTGGGACGAATCAACAAGATTTCGTGGTGTTGGCGGGGAAATACTTCATCCTCTGCGAGTTTGTGCCGTTAACGTCATATTGGCGGGGAAGGTGTTCCCAACAGAGTTTTTGGTGCTGCAGCTTTGCACCCATGATGTCACTCTCGGCATCGACTTTCTCCAAGACTGTGGCGCTTTTGTCGACTGTAGAACCGGTGAATTTTCTGTCAGCAGTGAAATTGTTCCCGCCCTTGTTGATGAACCGCAGGCCGCAGATTACGCTTTAATTATTTCCGATGAACTGACAGTGCCACCTTGGTCAATGAGATCAGTTGCGGTGTTTGCTTCTGTTCCTCCCGCATCCGTCTTTGATGCCGTCGTTGAACCTGCCACTGTTCAATTTGCTAAGAAAGACATACTAGTGCCTCGTTGTGTTGTATCGGTTGATGGCGGAGCAACCTTTCTGTGGGCACTTAACTGTTCACCAATGCCGGTTGTGCTCCCTCTAGGAATGAAGCTCGAGTATTCAACGATGCCGCCGCCAATTCTGTAGCAGCAATTAACAACGACGAAAGGGAACAATCGTCAGTCACTTGCGAGCGCAGTTGCTCCATCGAGTCAAGGATTTTAAGCATGATCAGCAAGTCTTTATGGTCACACGAGCAGCAGACATTACTCCACCTGTTGGGAAGACATGCTTCCGTGTTTGACTTTTGCCAAGAGGAGAAACCACTATCTCTACCGTGCTCTCGTGCTCAGCATAGGATTGGTACAAGCACTGCTCCTCCAATCCGCCAAGAACCTTACCGGGTGTCCTCGTCGGAAGCAATGTTATCACCGAACAAGTTCAGGATATGCTGCAGAAGGGTGTTGTCAAAGAGTCATGTAGCCCATGGGCAGCACCAGTCATCTTGGTGAAAAAGAACGACGGTTCCTGGAGGTCTTGCGTTGACTACAGACGACTGAACGTCATCACCCAAAAAAGATGTATATCCGCTGCCCCGGATGGACGATGTCATTGACTGCTTGCACTCGGCTTCGTACTTTTCTTCGGTAGATCTACGATCGGTATACTGGCAGATACCTATGCACCCTGCCGACAAGGAGAACACCGCATTTGTGACGCCCGATGGCCTGTACCAATTTAATGTAATGCCGTTTGGGCTTTGCAATGCCCCCGCTACCTTTGAAAGATTTATGGACTCTATTCTTCGTGGTCTTAAATGGGAGGTGTGTTTATGCTACCTAGACGACGTCGTCATTTTCGGACGTGCAGCCGCGGCCCCGTCTGTGTAGAGCACGCGAGCAGCCGGTTTTTTGCACTGCGGGGCGACACCTTGAGGCAGTTTCGGGCTCTGCCTTGGTGTATCAGGAGCATGCGCGGCCTATTAGTCAGGCTGACCACGTCAGAGCCCGAAACTGCCTCAAGGTGTCGCTCCGCAGAGCAAAAACCGGCTGCTCGGGTGCTCTACACAGACGTGGCCGCGGCTGTACCTTCGAAGACCATAACGCCCGTTTGGGCCTTGTCCTAGACTATATCAAAAAGGCCGAATCAGTTTGGAACTCTACGAAGTGCAGGTTTTGGGAACGACAAGTATTAGTTCTTGGTGACCTGGTCGACAAAGATGGTGTCAGGCCAGATCCCCGCAAAATCGAAGCAGTTAGCGAATTCAAGCCACCCCAAACACTGAAAGAACTCCGCAGCTTCTTGGGATGATGTTCCTACTTTCGCCATTTTGTGCCCAGATTCGCCGACGTTGTGCACCCACTGACAAGCTTGTTGCAAAAAGATAGCCCATTCGACTGGACACCTGAATGTGATGCCGCATTTTCCGAACTGAAGTTTCTACTGACATCAGAACCTATTCTTCGCGACTTCGATGCCACTGCTCCTACTGACGCAAGTGGAATGGGCATCGGGGGTGTGCTTGTTCAGCGACATAATAATGCAGAGTATGTCGTTGCCTATACGAGTCGATCCCTAAGCAAGGCTGAAAGGAATTACACGGTGACAGAGCAAGAATGCTTAGCGGCTGTATTCGCCGTCCAGAAATTTCGTTTCCACCTCTACGGTCGTTCGTTCACGATTGTGACGGACCATCATTCGTTTGTGTTGGCTGGTCACCCTCCGAGACCCTTCTGGACGCCTTGCACGCTGGGCTTTACGACTCCGAGAATCTGACTTTAACATTTCTTATAGAAGTGGAAGACGTCATTCGGACGCTGATTGCCTTTCTCGCCTTCCTATGACCACGACGGAAGATAGTACGGACAACTTCGACATCTGTTTTGCTGCGGTCTCTCGCACGTTTGCTGACGCCAATATCTTCAAGCGGGAACAACACAACGACTTATCTTTGGACCCTTTGTTCGTTGATGCCCGCAGTCACAAAGGCACTGGTCGCTTTCGTCTTCGCGATGGACTGTTGTACAAGACAAATTATTCAGCAAGTGGCGCACGCTATTTGCTAGTTGTTCCTGAGAGCCTTCGATGCGATGTTCTCAGTGTTATGCACGATGATCCAACGTCAGGACATCTTGGGTTCATTCGCACCTTACATTGTACACAGGAGCGGTTTTACTGGCCTCGAATGCGACATTCCACGAAGCAATACGTCTCGGGCTGCGACAAGTGCCAGCGTCACAAGCGACCCACGGGTGCCCCGCACGGCCTTCTTTATCCGGTAGCGCCACCTACCACGCCTTTCGAGCAAGTTGGCATCGACCTGTTAGGACCGTTTCCAAGATCTTCGAATAACAACCGTTGGATAATAGTCTGCGTCTATCACCTCACCAGATATGCAGAAACCGCTGCGATACCATCCTCCACAGCTGATTACGTCGCTGCCTTCTTGTTGCGTTCCGTAGTTCTTCGTCATAGTGCCACCTCGAGTAATCATCAGTGACCGTGGTCGCCAATTCATGGCCGACGCTGTGGAAGAGTTGCTTCGCCTATGCACTTCGCAATTCAGACATTCTACGCCATATCATCCCCAGACGAACGGCCTTGTAGAACGCACCAACCGCACCCTTACTAATGTGCTGGCTATGTATGTCTCATCCAATCACAAGAACTGGGATGAAATCTTACCGTTTATTACCTATGCGTACAATACGGCGCAGCATGAGCCTACGGACTTCACGCCTTTCTACTTGCTGTACGCTCGATCGCCGCCCAGCTCCCTCGATACAATCCTCCCATTTACACTCCATGCTGAGGACTATGTGGCCAAAACGTTGCGCCGCGCTGAAGAAGCCCGCCAAATTGCTCGTCTGTGCACACTGGCATCACAAGATCGCTCCAAGCAGCGGTATGGTCGACGCAATAGACAAAGGAGAACTTGTGTGGCTGTGGACCCCTGAACGCAAACGTGGTTTACGCCAGAAGTTTTTACCGCAGTACACTGGCCCGTTTGTCATCATAGATCGCTTGAGTGACTTGACGTACGTCGTGGCGCGCTTGACGTCAGCTGGTCGTCGGTCAAGTCGAACGCAGTTGGTGCATGTGGCTCGTCTGAAGAGGTTTTATCCCTCCAGTGATTTTGACTCGCCCAGCGGGCTTCGTCTGTGAACCGGGGATTGCTACGGTGTGAGCCGGGCTGGGGTATGAGCCGGGCAAGAGGAAAATGAAGACGAGGTTGTCTGGTGCGGCCAGTAGACTCCATCTTGGCCTGTCATTGCCTGACCTCATTCTCGTCCTGTTGTTGTGCGGGTCGCGATCGCGGCTGGAAATCAGCACAGAGAAGCGAGTGGTGCGTCCCAGAAGGACAAACAACAACTAACTTTATTTCAGCGACTGATGCAGCCACTACGGCTCGGTCGCGCACCCTCACACCACTTCCCTTTCCCGCACGCAACGTGATAACATTTCACCGCGAAGATGGGAAAGGGATGTCTGTCTGCTGCTGCGCGACCAAGAGGCCGCCACATCACTTCCCCCTCCTAGTGAGTCAGCGAACGTTCATAGGGCTATTCACGTAGTTCACAAGTCCATGCGACGGGGCGCCTTGGAGACCCGTCCACTGCGAGTCTTTGTGACTTGGCGTGTTTGAACGCGCACCGCCTTGGAGGGTGGTGTCACAGATGACGGCACGTGTGAAATGGTGTCTGCATCTTCAACGTGCGCTGGTTTCAATCGATCGAGTGAGACCACTTCGTGACGACCACGCAGTCGATAGTGAACTGCTTTTCACCTCGACGTAGCACTCTGCAAAGGTCCGTCGTAGGGTGGTTGGAGTGGCCGATGAACTGCGTCATGGCGCACAAACACGTGTGTGCACGAAGCAAGTTCTGATGGTATGTGCACTGCGCGTGGCGCTGCCCGTCGCGGCGGCGTAGTTCGAAGTTTTGTCATGTCTCGAAGCCTAAGTGCGTAGGCTGCGGTGGCTGTACAACCGTGTTGCGGACTGCCCGCAAAAAATTCTCCTGGAAGGCGCAGTGTCGTTCCGTAGACCAGTTCGGCCGAGCTGAAACCAATGTCTGCCTTGACAGCTGTCCGGATTCCTAAGAGAATGAGTGGCAGTGCCTCCATCCAGCTGTGTTCTTCCGCTGCGGTGAGCGCAGACTTGAGCTGGCGATGGAAACGCTCCACAATGCCGTTGCTGATCGGGTGGTAGGCGGTTGTTCGAATGCGAGAAGCACCAATAAAACTTGTAATGCTGGCAAACAGTGATGATTCGAACTGCCTTCCACGGTCCGTTGTAATTATGGATGGGGCACCGAAACGAGCAACCCAGTGGTGCAGGAAGGCGCGGGCAACCGTGTCAGCAGTGATATCCTTTATAGGTATGGCCTCTGCCCAGCGCGTGAATCTGTCTATGCACGTCAGTAAATAGGCATGCTCCTGGCAAGGCGGCAGAGGTCTGACAATGTCGAGGTGCACGTGGTCGAAGCGCGCGTCTGGAGGCGCAAACTCTGCCGACGGGGTCACAATATGTCGATGAACTCTGGCCCGCTGGCACGGTAGGCATGCTCTTGCCCAGCAACGCACGTCTCGATTGATGCCTGGCCAGATGAACCTTGCTGTGAGCATCTTTTGCGTAGCTTTGATTCCAGGATGCGATAACTTGTGAACAGAAAGAAAAATGCGGCGACGTAAATTGGCAGGTACGAATGGCCGTGGCTTGCCTGTGGAGGTGTCGCAGCAAATCTGGTCACCTGATCCCGGAATCTGCATCCACTGTAGCTTGAGGGCTGTTTTTGTTGTTAGCAAGCTTTTTAGCTCTTCGTCTTCCTTTTGGGCTGCCGCCAGCGTGTCGAAGTTAACTCCTCCTAGATCGTTGATGGCATTTATAGCGCTCCGCGATAGGGCGTCGACAACGACGTTGCCACTCCCTTTTACGTGGCGGATGTCTGTCGTGAACTCGGAGATGTATGCCAGTTGGCGAAGTTCTCGGGCCGTGTGTGTGCCACCGTCCGAACGCATAGAGCGAAGAGCATAGGTCAAAGGCTTATGGTCGGTTAAGATGAAGAACTCGACGCCTTCCAAGAAATGCCGGAAGTTGCGTATACTTGAGTAGACTGCTAGTAGTTCGCGCCCGAAGGTGCTGTAGCGGCGCTCAGTGGGTGTGAGCTTCCTCGAGAAGAATGCAGTTGGTTTCCAAGTACCGTCACTCAGCTGTTGCAACACGGCACCGATAGCTATGCCTGAGGCATCCACCATTAAACACTGGGGAATTCCTGGCAGTGGGTATGCCAAGAGAGTGGCATTTGCCAAGGCCTGCTTACTTTGGTTGAAAGCCTTTTTCGCTTCTTCACACCAAGGCAGGTCGTTTGAAGATCCTTGCGTTTCCTTCAGCAGTCCGTGAAGCGGTTGTATGATATGGGCGCATTTAGGCACGAACCGGCGGTAGAAATTGAGCAATCCGAGAAATTCACGTAGTTGACGCTTCGTGGTTGGTAGTGGAAAATCTTGTATGGCCTGCACTTTAGATGGGTGTGGCCGTACCGCCGAGTTCGAAATGATGTGGCCCAGAAATGATAACTCAGGCACGCCGAGTTCACTCTTGGCCGCGTTGACGATAACGCCGTGCTCAGATAGGCGCCGAAAAACGATCCGCAGGTGCTCTTCATGTTCTTCTGGGCTGGTGCTCGCGATAAGCAAGTCGTCCAGGTAGGCGTGGCAAAAACTGAGGCCTCGTAGAACACCGTCGATAAACCTTTGGAATGTTTGGCCTGCATTGCGAAGGCCGAAGGGCATGCGCAGGAATTCGAATAACCCAAAAGGTGTTGTGATAGCAGTCTTTGGGACGTCGTCCGGTGACACAGGGATTTGGTGGTATGCCCGCACGAGATCAATTTTTGAAAAAAAAATTGTGGCTCCATGCAGGCCTGCCAGTATGTCGTGAATATGTGGCACGGGGTACCTGTCGGGCGTTGTGACACTGTTAAGGGCTCTACAGTCCCCGCAAGGGCGCCAGTCATCCGATGACCGCTTAGGAACGATGTGAAGGGGAGACGCCCAAGGACTGGCAGAAGGTTGGATAATGCCCAGCTCCAACATGTGGTCAAATTCCTGCCGTGCCACTGCTAGTTTTTCAGGCGACAATCGACGTGGTCGAGCGTGAACCGGTGGCCCAGTAGTGGTGATGTGGTGGAATACGTCGTGCTTTACTGGGGATCCCACTTGACGCTGGTGTGTCAGCTCAAAAAATTCACTCAGTATGGAGGTGAAACGAGCCGGGCCCGCTGGCTCGATCAGCGTAGGGCTGAGCGGCGCATGTCTTGAAGGCTGGCCTTTTACATCGCTTTGTGACACCGGGTCCTGTAGCCTCCGGTTACGTACGTCGACTAACAGCCCGAAGTGGCGCAGGAAATCCACCCCAAGAATGGCGAACTTCACGTCGACTACTATGAAGATCCATCGAAGCGTTCTCTGCAGGCCCAAACTGACGGTTAGGGAGCGGTTGCCGTACGTGGCAATGGTCGTGTTATTGACTGCTTGGAGAGGCGATGTGTTCGGGCGCTTGCGGTCGGCGGGCGATGCTGGGAGTACACTCACTTCGGCACCTGTGTCGACGAGGAACCGGAAGCCGCTGTTTAGGTCAGTTAGGAAGAAGACTGATGAGCGACCTTCTTCCATGGCAGCAACGCTGGTCGCCCTCAGCGCCTGCCCATGGTGTTTCCCGAGAACTCGCAGGGTGGTACGCATTTGCGCGCAGCGTTGCCGAACTTGCACTGGTACCAACATAGCTTTTGACGTTTCATGGGTGACTGCGAATAACTTTGACCGGTTGACCGTGACGCTGTGTGGAGGGCGGCCACGGAGTCCACAAGACGCGAGATTTCGCTCTTCATCTCGTGAAGCTGCTCATGTAGAGGCGGTTCACTCGTAACGCCCGCGACAGATGTGGGAGCTACCGCCATGAGCTTATCGGCTAACTCGGCCAGTTTGGGTAGATCAATTCTCGTTTGAGGCACTGAGGACCATTCTGACGTTTGGGGGGAATTTTCTGTACGAATATTTCTCGGAGCAGCAGGCTGTCAAGACCATCCGCTTTGTTGCCCAATAATTGCGGCATATGACGCAGCAGCTGGCTTGGTGTTCTGTCACCAAGGTTTGCTTCATGGATAAGCTGTTGCAGCCGTTGGTTTTCGGGGGGCGTGACCCTGCGAATGAGTGTTGCCTTCAACGCCTCGTAGACGTTGTCTTCTGGTGGGAAAGCAGCAGATCTCGAATTTCGGTAGCGGTTGATGGCGGCAGACTGCTCACCACGTAATGGTATTTCGTGGAATCTGCCGTGATGCGACGTGCAGCAAATAGTGACTCTACCTGAATGAACCACAGTGCAGGATCCGCAGTCCAAAAGGGAGGCAGTTTGACGTCGACGCTGGAGAGTATCGGTCTGTCAGTGCCTTGAGGGGTGTTCATAGCTTTTGCTGCTCGTCCGGGTCACCAATGTTGTGCGGAACGCGAGCTATGGCTGGAAATCAGCACAGAGAAGCGAGTGGTGCGTCCCAGAAGGACAAACAACAACGAACTTTTATTTCAGCGACTGATGCAGCCACTACGGCTCGGTCGCGCACCCTCACACCACTTCCCTTTCCCGCACGCAACGTGATAACATTTCACCGCGAAGATGGGAAAGGGTGTCTGTCTGCTGCTGCGCGACCAAGAGGCCGCCACACTGTAAATAAATATAGTCAACCTTAATGCCGCCACCGTAACAATATATATATATATATATATATATATATAAATATATATATATATATATATATATATATATATGTGAGCCACAAAAAATAATTCAGAAAACTGTTTTCCGACTCCCGGAATTGAGCGAGCGACCTCTTGCTCCGCAAGCGCGGCTTTAACCGCATAGCCACGAAAGCATACGTCCTTCGACGTAGTAACTGAGAGCTATTGACATACACCTTTTACCGTTGGTGATACGCCGATCTCGGGGTAATATCAGCGTGTTCTCAGAATTACCAATGAGATGGCGAGATGGCGCGAAGGGCACGCTTCGCGCCCCGTTCGTTGCGATACGGGCGCTTATGCGCTCATCTCTGACGCGTACTTGGGGGCCATTCTTCTTTGCGCATGCGCGCTTATCTCGGGATCGGGGAGGTTTTTACGTCGTCTGCTTTCACCGGAAAGTTGCGTTTAGTTACAGAGCGCACGAAGCTGTCTTCGTTCGCTGCAGAGGCCCCGTTTTCGAAAGGAGCACGCTGTTCAAACACAGTGAAGTAACAACTGTGACAGTTGTTAGTTCACGCTCGTCCTGTGTGTGCTCTATTCGTGCGCCATTTGTGCTTGAGCACCGCGATGCACCTTTCGATTTGCTTGGCGCCCTTCGCGTGATATTTCAATTTGTTGCTATCGCATTCATTGCTTCGCCCTTGCAGCGAAACTGCGACTTTCTAAATGCGAAGCATTTCTTAGCGAACTTCTGCGACTTTTAGGGTATCTATCTATCTAACTATCTAGCCGCCTAAGACTGGCCTCTCCCGACGGTATCGTTAATGGGATTAATATCAAAATTGGTATGGCGCAACATGACTGCATGACGAACATAAATGACTGGGCATATCATGAAAATCATCATTACTTCTCATGAACGGCATGGTTTACACGCCGTGGTCATGGTGCACTAGCGGCCGTTTCGTCAATTTAATATCTACGAAAATTGGTATGATGAGAAATTTCTGCATGAATGACATAAATGAGAGGTGGTAATATGTAAATCATGACTCGCATGCCATGTATAGCATCACATATGCCATGCTCATGGCGCATTCGTGGCTGTTTCGCTAGCTTGACATGTACCAAGTTTGGTATTGGGTGACGTGACTGTATAACGAACATTACTTACAGGTGTTAAAATGACAATCATGACATTCATGTCATGTAAAGCATGACTTGGTTGCCGCGCTCATGGGGCGCTCGCGGCCAGTTCGCTAGCTTGATATACACCAAATTTGGTGTTGCGTGACGAGACTGTATGGCCAACATAAATGAGAGGTGGTACATGTACAGCATGATTTACATGCCGCGCTCATGGTGCCATCGCGGCCGTCTCGCTAGCTTGATATACACCAAAATTGGTATTGCGTGACGTGACTGTATGACGAACGTAAATGACAAGTGGTGATATAAAAATCATGACAGGTCATGTCAGCATGACTTGCATGCCACGCTCATGGCGCGCTTGCGGCCAGTTTGCTGGTGTGATATACACTAAATTTTGTTATGCGCAGCGGGTCTGTGTGACGAACATAACTCATAAATCGTAACATGTAAATCATGATATCTATGTTTTGTACAACATGATTTACATGCCAAGCTCATGGTGCGCTCGCGGTCGTTTCGCTAGCTTTATATACACCAAAACTGGTTCTGCGTGACGTGACTGTATGGTGAACATGAATGAAGGGTGCTAACATGTAAATCATGACGTACATGTTATGTACAGCATAATTTACTGCTTGCTGGCTGCTTTTCATTACATCAATTACCACGATTTTCGGAATCTGCGGGGTTTTTTTTACAAAGCTATATGTTGAAATCACGCTAAATATATGCACAGATGTTGTGTCAACGGACATATATTGAACAGTAGCATGTGTTTTATATAACCAGTTGTTTACCCTTGCGTAATCCTGCCAACGGAAAGATGGTTGTTAACAACACCAGAAGCGGTAAGCTGAGAAGTAGCGCTTGTGCTTGAGAGCATGGTAGCCAAGGCTAGTGCTAGGTACACCAACTTCAGTTGATGGCACTTAAATATACAATTGACGTTAGCCAGTCTTTGACGCCTGTATCGTAGGAGTACATATGTAATGCTTGTAAAGCTAGATAGCCAGCACTCCAACCACATTTGACGTTTCACCAGCATTATGCCTGCACAGGGCGTTTTCCCAAAGCAGTTTCAAGACTTGGTATGGCTCTGTGGTAGAATACTTTATTGCCCCGCACAATGCTTGGGTTCGATTCCTGCTGCGACCCTCACATTTTTACAGTGAAAGCTGCTATCAGATCACCACGGCAGTGGCAGTGGGGAAGTTGTCCGCCACCGCTGCCGCCGCCGCCGGTGTCTGTAACCACTATCGCGCGAATTAAGAACAAATGAAACGAGAAAAAAATTTCTAGGAACGTCGGCCACTGTTACTGGCTATCATCATCAAGAAAGCACGAACAGCTCTAACAACTGGCAAGGTTCCATGCCCTTGACCTCGATTTTAAAGATCAAGCGATGGCGTCAACCTGGCCCGAAGATACCACTGGTGGTCCGTGTTATTCTTTGCTTCCACCAACCACTTACCTAGCCATTGGTAAGCAGCCACTCTGTGCTCTCAGCCGCGGCTCTAGTGAGAGTGATAGTGTTTCGGCCCTTATATATGCTGTAGCGAAAGCTGTTATGAGCAAACAAGAAGAGCCAATTTTGGCGCCACTGCCGCCGTTGTCCGTAACCGCTCTCGTGCCAAATACGAAAATATGAAAACAATTTTCTAGGAACGGACGGGATTTCAACGAGGGCCCTCTGCAAAGAGCCACGCCGGCGCTGGAAACTCATTAACAAGAACGCCCTCTACAGCCATGTTGGGCAAGCAATCGTGTTTACACATGTGATATTGCATCGTAGTAGATTAAAATAACAACCGGGTGCCACAAAATGCGAATTGCGCGACGAGAAGTTCGTTGATTGCTTCCAACACATTACAAAAGGCTCAGCCATAATTCTTCAATGTCATTTGCCACAGCAGAAACAAAGCGCCCATAATGCCTTACATACTTTTAGGGGGTACCACGCTTCTCCTCAGAATGACTAATAATGGCATAATAGATGCTTTCCTACATCATGAAATTTACGATAATTTATGACGTAGTGAGTACCTTGCATGTGTCCTTGTATTAGTTCCTCCAAGAGAGTCTACAACGGGCTCTAGAAAGGCCGATTTTTCAAGCTTTCGCGGTGACTGTGCTGCTTGTTTCGCGCAGGCCTGACGATTTTTTTGTTAAGCACTCTTACCCTCTAATGCTAATTTCGGCCTAGACATGTAAAAGAGGCGACAATGAGAGCACGCAGATGTAGGCGGCTAGACAGACAGACAGACAGACAGACAGACAGACAGACAGACAGACAGACAGACAGACAGACAGATAGATAGATAGATAGATAGATAGATAGATAGATAGATAGATAGATAGATAGATAGATAGATAGATAGATAGATAGATAGATAGATAGATAGATAGATAGATAGATAGATAGATAGAAACGCTCAAAGTGCCTGCTGTTCGCTAATAAACGCGTTGCATTTAAAACTTAACGGAAAAAAATGGGTCGCATATCACCACCTACGTCGGCTCAAATATGTCATTTCAAAATGAAATAGGGGCGCATCCACGCGCTATACGAATCGACATGGGCCAAATCTAGTAAGCCAATAGCAGAGTGCGTCAGTAATCACGTGATTCAGTTAGCGTGGCAGCCTCCCTGCAAGTTGCCGGTCGCCTGTTCGGCCTGTTTTGCGAGCGCTTTCACAAGCTTCTTTTTTTTAAGCGCTGGTTTATCATACGTACAGGCGTGAGCAAAAGTGTGCAGACCACGGGATCGCGTGGCCCAATGCATCGACGCGCCATCTAGCGGCGTGACGCCTGCTGCGGTGCGCATGCGTGTCCCGTCGTATCAGTTGGCCTCTCATGCCGCTCTGTCTGACGCGCTTACGGCGCTCGTAGCCAAAACGACAACTGTGTGTCGCTTTCTTTGCTCCATAGAATCTGTGCCGTTCATTTACGTAACGGCTGCGACGTGGCCGGTTCAAGCGCCGCGCTCGCGTCGTTTTCTACACCGGTTGATTAGCCGAAGTAAGCATAGCTAGTAACGCATAACCTGATGAAGCCAAGCACACAAAATAGAGTACCTCGGGTGGGCTTCGATCTCACCCACATTAATCACTAATAATTATAATTAGTGTTAACGCCATTTACATTTAATTTAGCTTAATGAGACTTTACTCTGTCAGGAGTAATTAGTATATTCCTGCGCTCGGATCCTCTGAGCGCAGGAATAGGCTTAAAGCAAGCTGGACTAGGCTTAATTAAACCTACTTACGCCTGACTTTATTAGGTGATACCGCGCTCAACTATGTTTGATTAGCTTGGGCTATACTTACTTTGACTAACTAGGTTCATTTAGTTTACCTTGGCTTAACGCGAAAAAGCCTATAGCTGGGCTGAGAAAAATTAATTTTGGGTGCTTGGCTTCAGGTAATGCGATGCTAGCTATGCTTAGTTCGGCTAATCAACTGGTGTAAAAAACGACTTGAGCCCGGCGCTTGAACCAGTCCCGTCGCAGCCGCTACGTAAAGGAACGGCACAGATTCTGTGGAGCAAACAAAGCGACATCCAGTTGTCGTTTTGGCTGCGAGTGCCGTAACCGCTTCAGACAGAGCGGCATCAGAGGCCAACTGATACGACGGGACGCGCATGCGCACCGCAGCAGGCGTCACGTCGCTAGATGGCGCGTCGATGCATTCGGCCACGCGATCCCGTGGTCTGCACACTTTTGCTTACGCCTGTACATTCGCATGGAAGTGAAGAAATCGGCACAAGGTTTGCCCGCAAGTGTCGACGACAAAGTGAACAGAAGGAATGTAGCCGCTGGAGAAGCGAGAATATACAGCTGCCCATAGGTCGGTTAACTCACTCATGAGTCGACTCACTCAGACTCAGATCGAGGCTTGAGTGTGAGTCTGAGTGAGTGCGAGTGAGTAAGGTTTTGGTGAGTTTGAGTCCGAGTGAGTGCGGTGGTAGAAAATTTTCGTGAGCGTGAGTGCGAGTGAGTTCCGCTCAGGAAAAGTTTGGTGAGTCTGAGTCCGAGTCATAGGTCGGCGAAATCACTCATGAGTCGACTCACTCAGACTCAGATCGGGCCTTGAGTCTAAGTCTGAGTGAGTCCGGGTGAGTAATATTTTGGTGAGTGAGTCTGAGTGAGTCCGGTTGAAGAAAATTTTCGTGAGTGTGAGTCCGGGTGAGTTCGGCTCAGGAACATTTTGGTGAGTCTGAGTCCGGGTGTGTCCAAAGCGCAAGATATTTTTCTTGAGTGAGTCTGAGTGAGTTCCACTTTTTTTTGCCGGCCTATGGCCATATCTACTCATCTTCAGCATTACTGTCGGGCTTTCCTGGATTCACTTTTATACTCACGTCTACTCACATGTATTCCAAAGCAGTGTCTTTCTTACAGCATTTAAATATTTACGGATCAGAGGCGCAAATTAGGAAAGGAAGTGCCTTAACCCCCCCGCCCCCCCCCCCCCCCAACGCCAACTCTTCCAAGGAATCTTTTGATTAATGTATCTTATGTTGACATCTCTTTCAAGAAAAATGACCTTACTGGTTTAGGAGCACTCATAACTGGCATTCGAACATACCATATCAAAATGCGCCAAGAAGACTGCCGATTACATGAGATGTTGGTGTTATAGAGCATTGACACCATGGTCCAAAAAGATAATTCTAGGCTAACGGACTCATGACTCGACTCACTCATACTCAGATCGAGCAGTGAGTCTGCGTCTGAGTGGGTCCGGGTGAGTAATGTTTTGGGGAGTTAGAGTCCGAGTGAGTCCGGTTGAAGAAAATTTTCGTGAGTGTGAGTCCGGGTAAGTTCGGCTCAGGAACATTTTGGTGAGTCTGAGTCCGAGTGAGTCCAAAGCGCAAGATATTTTTCTTGAGTGAGTCTGAGTGAGTTCCACTTTTTTTTTGCCGGCCTATGGCCATATCTACTCATCTTCAGCATTACTGTCGGGCTTTCCTGGATTCACTTTTATACTCACGTCTACTCACATGTATTCCAAAGCAGTGTCTTTCTTACAGCATTTAAATATTTACGGATCATAGGCGCAAATTAGGAAAGGAAGTGCCTTAACCCCCCCGCCCCCCCCCCCCCCCCAACGCCAACTCTTCCAAGGAAACTTTTGATTAATGTATCTTATGTTGACATCTCTTTCAAGAAAAATGGCCTTACTGGTTTAGGAGCACTCATAACTGGCATTCGAACATACCATATCAAAATGCGCCAAGAAGACTGCCGATTACATGAGATGTTGGTGTTATAGAGCATTGACACCATGGTCCAAAAAGATAATTCTAGGCTAACGGACTCATGAGTCGACTCACTCATACTCAGATCGAGCAGTGAGTCTGCGTCTGAGTGGGTCCGGGTGAGTAATGTTTTGGGGAGTTAGAGTCCGAGTGAGTCCGGTTGAAGAAAATTTTCGTGAGTGTGAGTCCGGGTAAGTTCGGCTCAGGAACATTTTGGTGAGTCTGAGTCCGAGTGAGTCCAAAGCGCAAGATATTTTTCTTGAGTGAGTCTGAGTGAGTTCCACTTTTTTTTGCCGGCCTATGGCCATATCTACTCATCTTCAGCATTACTGTCGGGCTTTCCTGGATTCACTTTTATACTCACGTCTACTCACATGTATTCCAAAGCAGTGTCTTTCTTACAGCATTTAAATATTTACGGATCAGAGGCGCAAATTAGGAAAGGAAGTGCCTTAACCCCCCCGCCCCCCCCCCCCAACGCCAACTCTTCCAAGGAAACTTTTGATTAATGTATCTTATGTTGACATCTCTTTCAAGAAAAATGACCTTACTGGTTTAGGAGCACTCATAACTGGCATTCGAACATACCATATCAAAATGCGCCAAGAAGACTGCCGATTACATGAGATGTTGGTGTTATAGAGCATTGACACCATGGTCCAAAAAGATAATTCTAGGCTAACGGACTCATGAGTCGACTCACTCATACTCAGATCGAGCAGTGAGTCTGCGTCTGAGTGGGTCCGGGTGAGTAATGTTTTGGGGAGTTAGAGTCCGAGTGAGTCCGGTTGAAGAAAATTTTCGTGAGTGTGAGTCCGGGTAAGTTCGGCTCAGGAACATTTTGGTGAGTCTGAGTCCGAGTGAGTCCAAAGCGCAAGATATTTTTCTTGAGTGAGTCTGAGTGAGTTCCACTTTTTTTTGCCGGCCTATGGCCATATCTACTCATCTTCAGCATTACTGTCGGGCTTTCCTGGATTCACTTTTATACTCACGTCTACTCACATGTATTCCAAAGCAGTGTCTTTCTTACAGCATTTAAATATTTACGGATCAGAGGCGCAAATTAGGAAAGGAAGTGCCTTAACCCCCCCGCCCCCCCCCCCCCCCAACGCCAACTCTTCCAAGGAAACTTTTGATTAATGTATCTTATGTTGACATCTCTTTCAAGAAAAATGGCCTTACTGGTTTAGGAGCACTCATAACTGGCATTCGAACATACCATATCAAAATGCGCCAAGAAGACTGCCGATTACATGAGATGTTGGTGTTATAGAGCATTGACACCATGGTCCAAAAAAGATAATTCTAGGCTAACGGACTCATGAGTCGACTCACTCATACTCAGATCGAGCAGTGAGTCTGCGTCTGAGTGGGTCCGGGTGAGTAATGTTTTGGGGAGTTAGAGTCCGAGTGAGTCCGGTTGAAGAAAATTTTCGTGAGTGTGAGTCCGGGTAAGTTCGGCTCAGGAACATTTTGGTGAGTCTGAGTCCGAGTGAGTCCAAAGCGCAAGATATTTTTCTTGAGTGAGTCTGAGTGAGTTCCACTTTTTTTTTGCCGGCCTATGGCCATATCTACTCATCTTCAGCATTACTGTCGGGCTTTCCTGGATTCACTTTTATACTCACGTCTACTCACATGTATTCCAAAGCAGTGTCTTTCTTACAGCATTTAAATATTTACGGATCAGAGGCGCAAATTAGGAAAGGAAGTGCCTTAACCCCCCCGCCCCCCCCCCCCCCAACGCCAACTCTTCCAAGGAAACTTTTGATTAATGTATCTTATGTTGACATCTCTTTCAAGAAAAATGACCTTACTGGTTTAGGAGCACTCATAACTGGCATTCGAACATACCATATCAAAATGCGCCAAGAAGACTGCCGATTACATGAGATGTTGGTGTTATAGAGCATTGACACCATGGTCCAAAAAGATAATTCTAGGCTAACGGACTCATGAGTCGACTCACTCATACTCAGATCGAGCAGTGAGTCTGCGTCTGAGTCGGTCCGGGTGAGTAATGTTTTGGGGAGTTAGAGTCCGAGTGAGTCCGGTTGAAGAAAATTTTCGTGAGTGTGAGTCCGGGTAAGTTCGGCTCAGGAACATTTTGGTGAGTCTGAGTCCGAGTGAGTCCAAAGCGTAAGATATTTCTCTTGAGTGAGTCTGAGTGAGTTCCACTTTTTTTTGCCGGCCTATGGCCATATCTACTCATCTTCAGCATTACTGTCGGGCTTTCCTGGATTCACTTTTATACTCACGTCTACTCACATGTATTCCAAAGCAGTGTCTTTCTTACAGCATTTAAATATTTACGGATCAGAGGCGCAAATTAGGAAAGGAAGTGCCTTAACCCCCCCGGCCCCCCCCCCCCCCAACGCCAACTCTTCCAAGGAAACTTTTGATTAATGTATCTTATGTTGACATCTCTTTCAAGAAAAATGACCTTACTGGTTTAGGAGCACTCATAACTGGCATTCGAACATACCATATCAAAATGCGCCAAGAAGACTGCCGATTACATGAGATGTTGGTGTTATAGAGCATTGACACCATGGTCCAAAAAGATAATTCTAGGCTAACGGACTCATGAGTCGACTCACTCATACTCAGATCGAGCAGTGAGTCTGCGTCTGAGTGGGTCCGGGTGAGTAATGTTTTGGGGAGTTAGAGTCCGAGTGAGTCCGGTTGAAGAAAATTTTCGTGAGTGTGAGTCCGGGTAAGTTCGGCTCAGGAACATTTTGGTGAGTCTGAGTCCGAGTGAGTCCAAAGCGCAAGATATTTTTCTTGAGTGAGTCTGAGTGAGTTCCATTTCATTTTCATTTCAGTTTATTTAGCAATCTTTTTCAGCAATCGTGTTGAAGCATAATGTTAGTACAATGATTCAATAGTTTCATAAAATGGTAATGGTCAACACAAAACAAAATTCAAATACGATTAAAAAGTGAAAAAGATGCAAGGACAGGAATTAAAAGCTGCTAAAAAGCAGCTTGACGGGATTCCTGACCCTGAGCAGATTGGCCGCATACACGTAGTCATATAGAAAAAACAAAGAAATAAAATACAAGCAAGTAAACAGGAAAAGTACAAGAAAGCGTAACACAAGCAAGCAAAAAAATATCAGCAAATTCAGCAGCAAATTTCAGCTGCAGAGATAATGTAAAAATTGGCAAACACTGAAGAATACGTTATACATATGGGAGAACAAAGTGAAAAAAGAAAAAAAAACAGAAATGAACACAATTATATAAATATATAAGAAACACAACCTTGAAACGGTATGCATAGCGGAAACACATATACATGAAACAGCTCATGTTTGTACATGTACATATGAAAAGGCAAAAATTCACTTCTAATCAAACCAAATGTCAAATTGAATATGATACTATAAGATAATACATAGTGAAAATGAACTCGGGAATAATTGATCACATTCAGAGACGCTGTCTGGGGTTGCTAATTAAATATTCTTTCCACTGCTTGTTTGTCAGCGTATCAGGCGTAATGCCTTTGTTGTTTAGGTAATTCAAAAAGTTTGGCATGATATGCTTAAGACTTTTAAGGCCATAATTCGTTCGCGAAAACGGTATGTGCCATGTGTCTCTTTTCCTTATGTTGTAAGGTGTCGCGGATGACTCTTTTAGCTGACACAGTGTCAGAAAATTGTTTTTACTTTTCAAACCATGTTTGTATTTAGCATAGAGACTGAAATTGTACAGTTGTTCTACTTGGAGCACGTTAAATGTTGTGAATAATGTTGATGTATGAGCGTCGTATGGAACACCTGCGATATGTCGTATTGCCTTCTTCTGTAGTCTGATCAATTTTAGTTTGTTCTTTTGCGTGGTGTTTCCCCAGACGAGGGTACAGTAATTGATGTGCGAGTGAAATAAAGCATTATAAATAAGGAGTTTTACTTTTGGAGAAACTATATCTCGGAATTTTGAAAGGACTCCACATGCCTTGGCAAGCTTTTTGGCAACATCATACACATGCGAATCCCAGTTTAAGTCATCACTGAAAGTGACCCCCAATGTTTTAACGTCTTGTACAATCCCTATCTCTCTATCACCGAGGTGTAAGTTTAAGGTAGTATATATTTTTTTATTAGTCGGTTTGAATAGAACAGCCTTTGTTTTAGCAGCATTGATAACAAGAGAATTTACTTCACTCCATTTTTTGTAGCTTTTTTAGCGTGTCTTGAGCTAGTAAACAAAGATTAGATACGTCGTCGGATTGGAGGAACAAGCTTGTGTCATCGGCGTAAACTGAAAATTCAACGTTCTCGCTAACTCTTACTATGTCGTTTACGTAGATGTTGAATAACACGGGGCCTAACACGCTTCCCTGCGGAACACCGCTGTTTATATCTAGTAGCGAAGAACTTTTATCTTTAATGCTTACACATTGCCTTCTATGCCCTAGATAAGATTTGACGAGATTTAGGGCTACACCCCGGAAACCATAATGTTCTAGTTTAGTAAACAGAGTTTGGTGGTGTATTCTGTCAAACGCCTTGGAAAAATCAATATATATACCCAGTGTTAGCTTCCTTTCCTCAAATCCCTTTAAGATGATTTCTTTTTGTGCTAGTAAAGCGTGTTCACTTGATAAACCTTGACGAAAACCGAATTGTTCTGACGCAATCAAGGAATGCTTATCGCAGAAAGATATAATTCGCTTACAGATAACCTTTTCTAGCCCTTTAGAAATAACCGGCAATATTGCGATTGGACGGTAATTTGAAAAATCATTCTTATTTCCCGATTTGTACAACACGCTAACTTTAGCGTGCTGCATTTTTTCGGGAAAAACTCCTGTGGCTAGACACAAGTTGAACAGAGAGGTAAGTGGTGGCACTAGAAGGTCAAGTACGTGTTTAATTGGCCCAATTTGAATGTCATCGATATCGCGTGCTTTACTATTCTTGAGGCCTATAAAAGTGGAATGTACTTCCTGTTCAGTTACTAGTTCTAAGAACGCAGATTTCATATTTGATGTGCCCATAAATTGCAAAATAGAGCGTTTGTCCACACCTGACGTGCTATTTGAGACCAGAGTCGTGAAATATTTGTTGAAACTATTTGCCAGTTTTTCACCGCTAAGTATTTCATTATGCACTACCAGCTCCAGTTCCTTAGTTTGGCGAGTGCCAGAGTGTATCAGACGATTTATTTCCTGCCAGAAAACATCACTACGAGAACTTGCCCTCTCAAATAGGTTTAGAAAATAAGCATTCTTTTTGTTACGTAAGGTTTTGTTTAACGTGTTTCTAAATTTCTTGAATTCGGCCAGATCACTGCTGTCTCTACTCTTAATAAATCTATGATATAAAGCATTCTTTTTACGAATCATTTCATGGCATTCGCTTGTTAACCACGGCTTCCGAATTTTCTTTGAGCCTCTCACAGTCTTTAGCTTAAAGCAATAGTGATATGCATTTTTTAAAAGATGCATGAAAGTATCATAAGCCTCATCAGCATTTTTGCAGTTATACAGGGCACTGAAGCTTAACCTTGCAATATGGTGTCTAAATTGCTCCAAAGTTTTTGAGTTGATTTGCTGTATTTGATAGGGTTCCAAATGACTTGGTTTTAAATGTCCAGAAACCTTATTCTTTTTATATATCATGTATATAGGGAAGTGATCGCTCATATCCGATATAACGGAGCCTGATGTCACGCAGTCGTGAGTGTGACTTTTTTTTGCCGGCCTATGGCCATATCTACTCATCTTCAGCATTACTGTCGGGCTTTCCTGGATTCACTTTTATACTCACGTCTACTCACATGTATTCCAAAGCAGTGTCTTTCTTACAGCATTTAAATATTTACGGATCAGAGGCGCAAATTACGAAAGGAAGTGCCTTAACCCCCCGGCCCCCCCCCCCCCCCCAACGCCAACTCTTCCAAGGAAACTTTTGATTAATGTATCTTATGTTGACATCTCTTTCAAGAAAAATGACCTTACTGGTTTAGGAGCACTCATAACTGGCATTCGAACATACCATATCAAAATGCGCCAAGAAGACTGCCGATTACATGAGATGTTGGTGTTATAGAGCATTGACACCATGGTCCAAAAAGATAATTCTAGGCTAACGGACTCATGAGTCGACTCACTCATACTCAGATCGAGCAGTGAGTCTGCGTCTGAGTGGGTCCGGGTGAGTAATGTTTTGGGGAGTTAGAGTCCGAGTGAGTCCGGTTGAAGAAAATTTTCGTGAGTGTGAGTTCGAGTGAGTCCGGCTCAGAAAAGTTTCGGTGAGTTTGAGTCCGAGTGAGCCCTAAGCGCGAAATATCTTTCATGAGTGAGTCTGAGTGAGCTCCACAACTTTGGCCGACCTATTCAGCTGCCTAAACGTAAACACGCGAAAAGGACTCGCAGGTGCGCGCTTGTGACAGAAGCATTCGTTAAAGATTCCACGGAGAAGTTCGGGCAAGTTGTGCCGGCTGAAAGAAAAAAAGCGTTCATTTTGATGTGCGGCACACGATCAGCAGTAAAGCGTTGGGGTGGAAAAAAAACAGATCCTCGACGGCGCCTTGCTGCTGTTTACAAATTGCGGCTCGAAAGCATAAAATATTCATGTTTCTTCGATATTCTTTGCGTGGTGTTTGCTGTTAGTCGCAGCACATTTGCTGGTTATATAAAGAAACGCATAAGGAAAGAGAATTCAAGCCCGACAGGCGAAGAGTTGACCAGAGGCTGAAACACTGCTGTCGAAAGCGATCAGCTGCTGTGGGGTGGCTTTGCGCAGGAGAGTCGCATTACAACTGCAAGAACGCAAAAAAGTTATACCTGTCAGTTAAGCTGAAGTGCATCCGGAAGCTGTGGAAGATTTATAACCGACAAGCACACAAAGATGTGCGCCATAAGTATGACTTCTTTCACTAGATTTTTCGAGCGAATTTCATTCTTTCGTTCAGAACACCAAGCACAGACGTATGTTCTGTAGGCCTGAAAAATGTGTATGAAATGAAAACTTACGGAGATCTTTCGCAGAAGCAGCTCATCATGACAAAGCAACGTGTGCATAGGTTGAAGTATAAGGCTTTTTATTCCCTGCTACGTGAGAAGAGGGAATATTTTCTAATTTGATTGCCAACAGAACCAAGTGCTCTACAAAGTTCCATACGAGGAAGCTTAATATAGCTTGTATCACAAATTGTATCAATGCCCCTTCTGCGTGGTTGAAAAAGCAAGTGAATAGATGAATGCCCAGAAAACTCGTGTATTTCGACACCTGGAGCTAAGATGCAAGTAACGCGCAAGTAACGACCGCAACACAGGAAGGAACCACACGCAGCGCCTTCCTGTGTTCCGGTCGTTACTTGCACTGTGTGTTTCACAATGCTTCACAAACAAGCCAGAGTTCGCTCTATTGTAAACAGATCTTGCACGCGCGTGTTCACTTCCTCTCCCTCTTTCCCATCTCCTAAATCATTTCACATTCTCAAAAAAAAAAGCAGAACGACGCATGCCTCTGCCGTTGCAATGGCAATGCGAACCGTTTTCAATCATTCTACATTTCCACGTTCGCACATTTCAATTGTTTGCCCTCTCTGGAAGGATGTTGAACCGCAATCTCCTGGGGTGTGGCTTCGCCGCATGCTCTTCACGAGACATCACTGTAACTCAGTAACGAACTAACGAATAATTTTCGTTTCTGCGCGTGTTATTCAAGGGCAGCCCTCTCAAATCAACGTTGCTTGAAACTTCTTGAAACTCGTCTGATCTATTGAGATATACTTTCTTTAAACGCCACCCATTCAGTTAAGGTGGTGTACCGCAGTGAAGCATCAGAAAATGCTGAAGGGCCAATGTCCAAAATTTCTGGACATGTTAACGCGAGTGTACGTTGAAGTCGCCAACTAGTATCGACTAGTATAAAGGGTTCGTGCTTCTTGGTGTTTTATATTGTTCTGCCACAAATATGATTGATACTAGTCTATTAAACTTTTTTGTTTGTCTCACATCCACGAATCTCCCCGTGACGGACACCACGGTCGGACAAGGGTCGGCCCTACGGTGCTTCGCCCCTAAATGTCAAATTTCATAAGATCATCTAGAATATCATACGTTCTGCCCACGGGTAATAGCGCGCGAGCGAAGGCGACGAACGCGGCTGAAGCAGACATATAACAAGGCGGCCCATCCACGTCACTAGGAGAGCGCATGTAATAAGATCCCCGACCTGTGAGACCACCGGTCGAATACTCGAGCAGAGAGGAAACGCCCCGCCCGTCTTCGACGAGCATGAAAATACTAGAGGGGGGGTCCCTCGAGTAGCAACTGTGACCTTTGATTTCTTTGATTTTTACGAGCGCGGTCGTTGATGGGGCGCGTGCTATCTCGCTATCTCGGCAGCTGTCAGTGGGCGTCTCATATGCCCATCTACGCGCTGCGCTCTCAACGCGAACAGCCTGTGCGAGAAATGTGCCTGGAGCGGCCGTATTCTCTTGCAGAAGCGTTTTGTAGAGTTGGGTTAGATCGCATCCAAAAGTGTTAGCTGCCAGCCTCACTTTGTATAGTATTACAATTTGTGCTATCGCATTCATTGCTTCACCCTTGCGGTAAAACTGTCAGTTTATTTTCCTTCATCAAGGCCTGAGGTGCATCCCATTGGTAACGTCGTGCGCCTTGGAGATCCTGCAAGCACTGGGCATTCCCAAGCCAGCAGAGCAGCAGCCTTAAGCTATGCGCTACGACCACTACGACGCTGCACTCCGCCTCCACGGTCCTCCTCAGCGACCACGCCAAGACGCTGCATCGCCGCATTACCCCTCGCGAGACACTACCACCGCCGCCAACGAGCTTCTGTCCGCCTGTCGGCCAGCGCTGCGCCCCTAGGAAGACCGGTGTTTTGTGCGCCCCTGAGTATGGTGTACTAGAATGGGGTAGTGTGCCGTCTTCACAGCAAACCAATGGGAGAGCGGTGGTCGCTTTTGCGATGACGCCACCAGCAGGGCGCCACGATCGAAAGGTGTGCGCAGCGCGCGTAATTTAAATTTGCATTGCGAAAGTTTCTGCTGTGCCTGAGTAAAATAGTCACATCACATGATTGAAACTAATAGTATTTGCAAGATGTAAACACATACAGCACCTTTGTATTCATTAATGAAATAAATAAAGCTGCTTCTGCGTAGTCTGAGCTTGCACAATTCCTATCGTAGAACAGCGACCCAGATCGTCTGCATGCTTACTGTTTTGATTGCAGGTGGCATAAGAAAGCCCATTGCTATTCATTCTACGCACATGTACACCTGCCTAGCTATCACACTAACTTGAAAGTCATGCGACGATACAAGCGAGGAGGTCCTGAAGGATAACGTTATCATCAGGTGAGTTCCACGAACACCACTTACCTGCATGAGCCAGGAGAGTAGTCGCAATGCTTTCGATAGAAAAAAAGTAACGCTCAATGACGAATACTGCTCTATTTCTTAGACATTTTACTCATCAAAGGGACGCCGAAGTGCAGGCACGTAACTATAAATTCTCCGCAATGTACTCGGGGTGATGGATGTAGTTTATGTGAGTAAACCAGGGATACCTGAAGGTCTGCAAGAACTGCTGTGCATCAGGCTACCGCAAATACCGAGTCTTTCATGCACACGCTAAAATTCGCTGACGCGTTATGAGAAACAGACGGCAGCAATCGACGAGTTTCCCCCGCACACACACACAAGCGCGGAAACTACAACTACCCATCTCGGAGGCTTTGCATCTAAGCAAACCATAAATTACTTCGGGGGGCGGCGACAGGTGGACGCCACAGTAGTACGGTGTGCCCCGGCACCGCTGGCCGTCATCGCAAAAAGAGTCATGCTTTCGGCGCCAGACGGCACACTACCCCATTCCAGTACACCATACCCTGAGCAACACCCCCCCTCTGCTGCCGCTGCGTGGGAACACAGCCATACTTACTGTCGTTGCGAATACCGCCGGATTGGACTACGCGGCTTCCCCGTTTCTCCGCCGTGTCTACAGCGTGGTGAACGACCACGTGATATTGTCGACTACCTCGCCGGAGTGCAGTGGACACCCCGACCTTCTCGATGGCCACTGTCATGCCGCTACGTCTCTCCCCAACTCCGGCCATACATTGGCTCAACTCAGCGCTAATCACTAATGGTGGTTTCGGAAAGCTTTTCGGAAAAATATTGGTGGTAACCATAGGCGTGCGCACGAGGGGGGGGCAGAGGGGGCGGTCGCCCCCCCCCCCCTAGTCACCTGAGAGAGGGGGGGCGCAAAGTCTGCCCCATACATTGACTTAATAGGGAGGGGGGGGGGGGGGGCTCTGCGATGAAGCTTCGCTCCCCTTGCCCCCCCCTGAAGGGGAACCCTGCGCACGCCTATGGTGGTAACAGAGACAGCTACGGTTGCTGTTTGACGCAACAATGAGGATCCTTTGCCTCCTGACGACGACGCTACGAAATCCTAAGATCAATCAGCCAGCCAATCGGCGCCCTGATCACGCACCTTAATGGTAAAAAGGCAGGACGTGAGAACACGCGCAAAAAGAGAAGTCAAGGACACTACAAACACCGCCGCCGGAAGACCTGACAACTCTGCTTAGCAGCAGCACAACGAACCGACACAGCCAGATCCGATGCCGCCAGCTAGCCGCAACACAACACGACGATCAACCGACATTGACTTGCTTATCAACAGCTACAACGTTGCCGCTCTGGTCGACATGGAGCAGATTCCTCAGTCATCAGTGGACCGTTCGCCACGAAGTTGAATAAAGTCACGAAGGCTCGATAACACCCTAAATCCGTACAGCTTATAATACTGGCGGGAATCTGCACACCAAGAGTCACCACTAACCAGATTTATCCCGCAAGCCTCGTTGCTCGAAAGACATCATCCTTGGTTCATAACATTTAAGACACCATGGTAGAGCCATGGACCTGAGATCTAAAGCACCGGCCGCGAGTGCATGATGAGCGTGGCATGCAAGTCATGCAGTACATGACATCAATATTACTGTTTTCTTGTTGCCACCTGTTGTTTATATTCCTCATAGAGAAACGTCATCTATTATCAAATTTGGTACATGTCAGGCTAGCGAAACGACCGCGAGTGCACCATGAGCATGCCATGTATGTAATGTCGTGTATGACATGCATGACATAATTTTCTTGTTACCACCTGCCATTTGTGTTGGTCATACATAAATATTTCGTCGTGCCAATTTTAGTACATGTATATCTAATTAAGCGTCCGAGAGTGCCCCGAGACATGTCATGTTAATGATGCTGTACATGACATGCGTGTGATTATTTGCACGTTAGGATATCTCCGTTATGTTTGCCATACACACCTGTCACGCAATACCAATTTTGGTATATATCAAGTTAACCGAAACGGCCACAAGAGCACCGAGGCCATGGCATGCAAAAAATTCCGTTGATAAAAAGTATATCATGATTTTCATGATATGACCTGTCATTTATGTTTGCCATACAGACATGTTATGACATGCCAATTTTGGTATACGTCCTATTAACAATACGGCAAGCAGAGCACGAAGTCGTAGGCAGCTAGATAGATAGATAGATAGATAGATAGATAGATAGATAGATAGATAGATAGATAGATAGATAGATAGATAGATAGATAGATAGATAGATAGATAGATAGATAGATAGATAGATAGATAGATAGATAGATAGATAGATAGATAGATAGATAGATAGATAGATAGATAGATAGATAGATAGATAGATAGATAGATAGATAGATAGATAGATAGATAGATAGATAGATACGCTCAAACTCGCCGAAGTTCGCTAAGAAACGCTTTTAAAGAAAACTGAAGAGAAACAAAGGCTGCCTAGATCAGCACTTCCTTCAGGCATGGCACCCCTAGTGCGAAGCTGTCTTAATTTTCTGTACTTTTCGCAGCTTTTCTCTGCGTCGGAAAGCAATATTTACATCTCTTCTCCGGCGTTCAAAGAGGCGCTGGCACTGCCGGCGATGCCTTCGTCTGCTTGCTTACAGCGGAGAAACGCGAGCCATGCGACAAAAGCGTCGGGCCACTCATAAAATATTGGGGGGACCCTTAAGCTTCTCCTTTAAGAGCTGAACGCAATAGCGATATCCTGTCTCTAGTGCGTACTTCAATCACTTAGTACATACTATGTAATGCGTAGCAGCTTCAAACCACGAGCTATTAAGCGCGGGAAATGTTTTCGAACTTGCTATGCACCCACTACGTGGTCTTAAGGGAACACGCGCAGTAACGTGTGTGCCTTTTGTAATGGGTGGCCAGCTTTGAACTACCATGTCCTTATGATATTCAAATGTTCTGACGCCGGTGCCAATGCACGCTTTTACCACGCAATATTACTGCGGTGTTACATGTTGTATTGTGACGCAAGTATACAGGACGCGTGTGTTTGTAAAGCAGAAAGTAATTTTCACTGCATTTCCAAGCAGAGGAAGTTATTTTCAATGTAATTCCAAGCAGGAGCGTGGCTGCGTGGTAGAACACCTGCTTGCCACGCAGACGGCCCTGGGTTCGATCCTCACTCGGACCCGGAAATTTTCATTATTTATTTTGTTTCCATCTTTCTCGGTTTTTAGGTCACGGACGAGATGATGATTTTTCGCTCACAACCAACGAAGCCGACGCCGACGCCGGAATTTCTGCGAAACGAGGTCTTTAACGCTATCGCGTTAATATGTAACAAAGAACACGTCTTGGGCGAACAGCAGTGCGACTGACCATTGTTGTAGGATTAAACAAAAGCTAATTTAGCTACAAAAACTGCATGTCGTTCCAATTTATGATTTTCTCGGACAAGACTATTGCCATCACATGCAGTAACCAGTGTTGAGGGCATCCCTAGATGATTTTACGATGACATAACGTAGATAATGAAATTCTCTTTTAAAAAATTTCTGTTCGCTTTCTGTAGAAACCACTGCAAAGTTTGGACACTTCAGAAGCTATGCTCTCTGGGCGACGCAAAACAGAAAATAGATAATGCATGATACATAGTCCCTTTAAGGTTTTTGTTACTGTACTCTGGCAAATATCATGTCTATGGATACGCATCCGATATTCAATACGCGGTTGTTACAGCAAAGTTTCCCTTCCGGACCCTAAGTCGTGTCATAGGTGTTGGCTAAAACGGTTCACGTGACCAAGGTGATAGGAGGAGCAATGTGAGGGGTGAATGAAATGATGTAACGGGATCGACGAAGAGTAACTAAATGGGGGGTCGTGAGTAAATAAATAAATAAATAAATAAATAAATAAATAAATAAATAAATAAATAAATTCAGCAGATCCCAGTCATTCTGGGAGTTGATGCCATGCGAAGCAGTAGGCGAGTAGTGGCTTCTACCGCTTTCTTTATTGATTTGAGTCAAGCGTTGCGAATTGCGCCGACTTCTCTGTGCATACGAAGCAGTTTTCACCGTTATCCTTTGGGTTGCATGATGATTGACCATTGCTTGATTAGTCACACGAGTTAATGTTTAATGCTTATTACGTTTTTATAAAAGCCGTTACTGAACACGGCATCCACAGTTGACGTTGGCACGATAATGCGCCATAATAGGATTTTTATCGTAAGCTGTTTCACCAAGCACTGGCGTAGCTTTGTCGTAAAATACGTGACTACCACGAAGAATGCCTGGGTTTGATTTTGGCTCTAAATGCGGTTTTCTATCTTTCCGCTCCTCCTATTTTCGCCTCACCTACAGCACAGCCAACGCCTGCCGTGCATTTTTTGCCACACAAGCTCCATGTCACGATCACGTAAATATTTTTAATCAGTGTCACTCATACCCGCATTCCATGGGCTGTGGTATGCGGATTTGTGCCACGTGTGGTACAAATACCGCATACCACGGTTTTACAGCGAAAGCTCTTATGAGATCACAACAAGGGTCGTTCCTGTGCCGTAGTTGTCCGCCGCCGCCGCCGTCGGTGTCCGTAACCAATATCGCACGAAATAAGAAAAAAACTAAATAAATAAAAAACACCTATGACCGAATGGGAATCGAACCCGGGTCTTCTGCGTGGCAGCTGTGCTGCGCGTTGCGCAGGCCTGGCGGTTTTTTATAACGTACGCTTCTAGTGTCTCACGCAATTGTTGTAGAGATCTGTTCATCATGTTCGTTATACACTAATGCCCTCCCACGCAAACTTTGGTATGTGTGAACTAAAGAATACGACAAGGAGAGCGCCGGGACGTAGGCGGCCACATAGATAAATTGATACGCGGGTAGAAACGCTCGAAGTGCTGTAGGTTCCCAAAGAAATGCTTGGCATTTTATCAATAACTAAATATATAAATAAATATGTAGAGCTGCGAGGTTTGAGCTGGGCCCTCACGGTGCGAAAACTAGTGTCATAACCACGCTTGTACAGCATGAATTTATGAGTGACGAGAGTGATCAAGTGGGCCCCTCGCTTCCGGCGAGGAATCCGTCTCCTGGTTTCACTGCGGGGTTCCTGTCGAGATAGCGCTTGTTGAATACGATACGCTACTTCCGTAACTTTACAAGGGTACCCTAAGTGGATAGCGTGCGACGCATGCGCAGTGGTGATCAACGCTAACGCAAAGCTTTCCGTACCCTATTTTAAAACTGTCCGAGAGGTGCGTCCGAGATTGCAAACGTTAGCGTCGAGAGGACCGCGACGACGCTGGCGGTTGCTTTGCCGGAGCCAACATCAAGTTCCGAGGACAGACGGTTATCAAGAGCCAGCTATGGGGGCGCATAAAAGTCATAGCTAAAACAATGCCTAAACTTGGGAGAAACATGTAATGCCTCACAGTATGAGTGACATGTTAGAAGGTAAACTTAGCCTCGAGCACAACTGTGGAGTGCAATGCTCCCATAGAAAAAATTCGGGAGTCCTTCAACTATCAAAAAAATAGAAGGCATGTGAAGCATGGCGGAGACCTAATGCTCTTCTTCCTTTCTTTCTTTCTTTCTTTCTTTTATTTATTTATTTATTTATTTATTTATTTATTTATTTATTTATTTATTTATTTATTTATTTATTCAGTCATTTATTCATTTCTCTAACATTGCGCAATGGTCCCTCATACCGTAAGCGTTCACTTTTATTATAGGTAGCGACCGTCCCGGAACGCTGTTTTCGGTCTGAAACGGCATTACGTCTTTCGTGTTCCTTCCAGCGTTCTACCGGCGACACAACAAAGAATCCGGGAGGATTACACTTTCTATAGGCTCTTCATTTAAATTTTGTCTTGAGGGCGGAGTAAAAGAAATCTTCTGGAGAATGCGGAAGCCCGATATCAGAATTGGAGATTTAAGAAAAATTCCGACTTCGAGAGAGCTGGAATATTAACCCGCGTTTCCATGACCTCAAGATAGCGCTTTCGTTGGGTAGTTCTAGTGTCTGAAGAAAGCTGCGAAGAGCATGATTGACACCATGCCGATTCTGCCCGAAAACATCGTTCCAAGGACGGCTGCCGCCTAATCGAAAACTGAACGCTTGCGCTAAGTATAGACCATTGCGAAATGCGAAAGAAAAAATAAATAAATAAATAAATAAATAAATAAAGCAGGAAAGAAAGAAAGAAAGAAAGAAAGAAAGAAAGAAAGAAAGAAAGAAAGAAAGAAAGATAGAAAGAAAGATAGAAAGAAAGAAAGAAAGAAAGAAAGAAAGAAAGAAAGAAAGAAAGAAAGAAAGAAAAAAATGAGCTTGTCTACGCCGTGTTTCGCTGTCTGGTAGGGGAAACGCGTTTGTATGCTTCAGTTTAGTTCACATTGCGCCAGCATAAGCACATGTTTGAACAGGTAGGGCAAAAGAACAAAAGATCTTGTGTCGGTTGTCGCCGCCCGCCTTCAGCGTCCGTCAACCCCTTCTGAGGTGCTACCCAGAACCTCCACCACTCTGAAACGGGGTTTATTGGTGTCAGGTAGCACCTCAGAAGGGGTTGACGGACGCTGAAGGCGGGCGGCGACAACCGACACAAGATTCACAGTCGTAGCACCAACAGCTCGCGCTCGGCTCCTCTCGCTAAGGTAGTGGCCCACTGCGGCACATGATCTTCTTCCTCTCTACACAAGCAAGAAAGCACTCCTTTCGTGTCTCTGTTTCTTGCTGGAGTCTTTGTTTTTTGCACTACCTGTTCAATTGTTGAATCTTACAAACTCGCCCAGATTTTACTTCTTATAAGGTCGTGTCTCAGTAGCTTCAGAATTCAGTCAATACAAACTTCCCTTGAAAACGTTTCACCTGGAAGTCTATTGTGTCTCGCATATTTGAATGAAAGGGGAATTGTTGTGGTAACACACTTTGCAGTCTCATTATAGCACAGTGCTTAGCTTCCATTGAAGAATACGACTGAGCTTCTCTAAAAGAATCCGCCTTATTCCTTGGCTCCACTGATGAAAATCAGGAAAACGTATTTTGAGATAGTTTCCAAAATGCTGATTTACAATGCCCTAAATCCTGGTTCGATAACTTTGAATACTTTATGCTTTTCAGTACTGTGGGTGAAGTTTACATTCAAAATGCACTACGGAATTATGAATTTTTGTATGTCGACAGCTCAGTAATTAGTGAGCTCAAAAAATAACGTGCATATTTTGCTAGTGCTGATAGTTCCGACGTGTCATCAATAAGGAACCTAACGTCCTTACAGAAACTACCGGAACCCTTGCCGTATTTCTTAATCAATGTGTGGATTTCGCCACGCAAATGAATTCAAAAGCTTTCACCGCTGTTCTCAAAGAAATGGTACAAGACGAGTGAGACGTCACGGCATTAGACAACAATAAACATGAATTGCACGTCATGAAACGGCATGCGCACGTTTAGGCCACGTCCTCACAAGGGGCTCCTCTCGGCAGTCGCACATCCAGTCCTCCTTCCAGCGTGTCCTAACATTGTGATGATATTTTATCCGGAAGTGTCGTCTGCCGCGGCATGGAATGTTCACACATAGACGCTGCGGCTTGTTGATTCAGCCAGCATTGGCGCCGAGCGATGATGACCGACAGTGGGTCATTAAATTGTACCTAACTGCGGTGAAACTAGTGGCGGTCGCTGTTCAGCTAGGCCGTCGAAAAGTGGAGTGCATCTGAGTCATCTTTCTACAGGCTGATGTGCGTTGCATATAAAATCCGCAACTATAAAATTCAAAACCATCCATCGCATTTGACATCATCGACGGCTGCATTACTCACCACCATCCGTGCTGCTCTAGAGTTCGTAGTTGAAGAACCGCCACAGGCATGGTCAGTCTTTTCCGACTCCAAAGCAGCCCTCCAGTGCATTATGTCGCCATATTGTCATGGACCAAACGAACAGTTAGTCGCTGACATCACCGTGCTATAAAGAAGCAGCACAACATTACGTATCAGTGAATACCGAGCCATTGCGGTATTTATATAAATGACCGTGCAGATGAAGAGGCCCGATCGGTTCATGATGGCCTTCATTGTGCAGCTATACCATTATCAAGCACGGACACCGCTACAAGGCTTCATTCACTTCCACAGGAACTGACACTCGCACAGTGGAACTTGACTGAATTTACCAACGCCCGTCTTCACAACTCGCACCCGAATCTACAGCTCCGTCTTTCGTCGAGAAAAACCAGAGCTGAGAAGACGCTCTTGTGCCGTGAGTCCTGTTGCTCGGGGTGGCCTTTAAAAACTTCCCCATCTCCCGCTAAAGGGAACCATGTGTGGATGCGAAGCAGCGGGGAGATGGCTGGCTTGAGCGGGAGAAACGTCGCCGCTCCCGTTTCGCGGCCCGGGGCGCTCCTCGCGGCGCTGCACAGGAGAGAGAATGAGGCGCGCGCGCTCCGTCATTTTCATATCGCGGCACTACCGTGGCGCCCCCCAGGAAAGTATGCAGCAGTCGCACCACCTGTCGCGCGGGCCGCTACGTAGAGGATTCCTAGAGGAGAGAACGGGGGGGGGGGGACCGTAGGAGAGGGGGAGGGGACTCGCATGCGCTGTAGGGGTGTGGGACGCGGGAGCCGCTCCGTAGTGTAGAGGATTCCTAGAGGACAGAGAGGGGGGTGAGCGCAGGAGATGACGCGCATGCGCTGTGGGGAATTGGGACGCGGGCGCCGCTCTGTACAGTAGAGGATTCCTAGAGGAGAGAAAGGGGGGTGAGCGTAGGAGAGGAGTGAGAGGGGGACGCGCACGCGCTGTGGGGGGGGGGGGTGTGGGACGCGGGCGCTGCTCCGTAGAGTAGAGGATTCCTAGAGGAGAGATAGGGTGTGAGCGTTGGAGAGGAGAGAGAGGGGACGCACATGAGCTGAGGGAGGGGGGACGCGGGCGCCGCTCCGTAGAGTAGAGGATTCCTAGAGGATAGAAAGGGGGTGAGCATAGGAGAGGAGAGACAGGGGGGAGGGGACGCGCACGCGCTGTGGGTGTGTAGGACGCGGTATGCGGGAGCCGCTCCGTAGTGTAGAGGATTCCTAGAGGACAGAGAGGGGGTGAGCGCAGGAGATGACGCGCATGCGCTGTGGGGAATTGGGACGCGGGCGCCGCTCTGTACAGTAGAGGATTCCTAGAGGAGAGAAAGGGGGGTGAGCGTAGGAGAGGAGTGAGAGGGGACGCGCACGCGCTGTGGGGGGGGGGGGGGGTGTGGGACGCGGGCGCTGCTCCGTAGAGTAGAGGATTCCTAGAGGAGAGATAGGGTGTGAGCGTTGGAGAGGAGAGAGAGGGGACGCACATGAGCTGAGGGAGGGGGGGACGCGGGCGCCGCTCCGTAGAGTAGAGGATTCCTAGAGGATAGAAAGGGGGTGAGCGTAGGAGAGGAGAGACAGGGGGGAGGGGACGCGCACGCGCTGTGGGTGTGTAGGACGCGGTATGCGGGAAGGAGGGATGGACTACCCCCCCGCAAGCACATGCAAGCAGGATCAAGGAATGGAGTCTACCTGGGTGACAGACACCACCTGCCTAGCCATTGCTAATCAGCCCCTCTGTGCTCTCGGCCATGACTCTGGTGACTGTTGTGGTGCTTCACGGCCTTATTGTATTTTAGTGTTCTGGTCGCATAGTGCGTGCTTCCCTACTTCATGAAAGTGGCTGGACGCGGGACGCCGGACGCGGGAGGGACGGACAAAGCCCTGAGCATAAGATGCTTCGCATCTAAAATGCTTATTCGTTTCGAATCGGAATGGCTAGCAGCCCGACATGTGAAAACTGTACCTGTGAGGAGACAATCGCCCAACTTCTCTTCGCTTCAGTGCCCCAAGAAAAGAACTTACAAAAGTGCTAGATATAGACTTGACAATCGCCCATAGTCGGAGGAAAGGGTCTTAGGACACTGGCCGAGACCGTCCTCGGCACGCAAGGCATTGGGAACGTTGTTGCGCTTCTTGCGGGCAACTAGTTTCAGAGGCACTCTAAGCAGTGTCGTTTATCGTATTATTGTTCTCTCATACAAGGAAGTAACAACTGTTACTGTTGTTAGTTCGCGCCTGCCTTTGTACAGGGGCGGTCACAATTTTGGAGACCTCGATAGCGCGTGGCAGACAGCGCGGCTGCCAGAGAAACTCGAGAGCACGCACTGCGCACGCGCGTCCTTTTTTTACCTACCGGCCAGCTCTTTCGCTCCCTTCAAGTCAAGGGCGCAGCCAGAAATTTTTTTCGGTGGAGGGGGGGGGGGGGGCACCTCCTTGATATCGGAGGGCCCCCTCCTTATACATGGTCATTTTCCGCTCTGTATGCCGTGGCGAAAAAAAGTTTCGATGAGGGGGGGGGGGGGGGGGGCACGTGCTTGGTGTGCCACGCCCTGGCTACGCAACTGCTTCAAGTGCGCACACACCGCAACGCCAGAAAAGGCGGAAGGTGTCACTTTTGCATTCACAGCGGAAGCACCGAGCGATGATACCGTGATTAAAATACGTAACTTGTACTGGCTGTGCTCGGTGCGTGCGCTTCTGCGCCTTCAGTCAAGACGTTTCACAGCGGTGAAAACATATATGAAACACCGGTGCTCGATATTCTTTTCACATGTGCCTATTTTAGAAAAACTGACGCCATATGCGTGTTTTTGCCGTCGCGGAACGTCTGAGACGAAGGTGTAGAATACAGAGCGCATTAAGCACTGCCAGTACGAATTACGTATTTCAGTCACGACATCATCGCTCGGTGGTTCCGCCGCAACTGCAGAAGTAACACCTTGCGCTTTTTATAGCGTTCCGGTGTGCGCGCACATGATGGGAGCGAAAGAGCAGGCTGGTAAATAAAAGGAACGCGCATGCGCAATGCGCGCTCTCGAGCTTCGCAGGCAGCCGTCAGAAGGCATCGCGGTGCTTTTCGCCATTAAAACCCCTTTAGTCCGTCATTAGTTCGCCACGCGCTCCCGTGGTCTCTAAAATTTTGTACTATACTTAGATTTAGGAGCACGTTAAGAACCCCAGGTGGTCAAAATTTCCGGAGCCCTCCACTACGGCGCCTCTCATAATTATATCGTGGCTGCTGGACGAGAAACTTCAGATCTCATTTTGTTAGTTTGCGTTCGTCCTATGTGTGCTTTCGCGTTCGTTTCGTCCATACTCCTCTTTGAGCTTTACAGCCCCAACCACTGGCACGCGTATGCTCGCGTACGCTCGCGCCTACGCGTCAAAAGCGTCGTGTCGCGCCTGGTGGAGGAGGATGGCGCGCAACCACTGGTACGCGTCGACGCACACGCGCTCACGCGTCGACGGCTGACGCACAGTGTTGCTTGATCTTTTGGTTTAAAACTGTCCAAGTACAGCACAGAAGAGCGCATTGTCAATCGAAGTGAGTTGGCACGTTTTAGAAGATATAAAGAGCGCGTTAAAATAATGATTGCGCTTCACTCACCACTGGTTTGACCTTTAAGACGTAACTGCCATCGCAATGACCAAAGTAACAACCGCGGTATGCACAAGTAATCGACATCGGCGCGTGCGCTGTTCCCGTACTCTACTCGCTCTACTCCCGTGAACGAAAGTTCGCGTAGATCTCGGCATCACGGGGCACAGCCAACGATGCTTGCGAAATCGACAATGCTTGTACGATTGCATAATTGACGCCTGTTCACGGCCTTGTTATTAGTGCTCAACAGGAATATAATCATCCTGTTCATGAAAATGGTTCTGCCCTTGATGCTGCTGAAAATAAGCGAACGGGAGCGGCGTCGCCCGCACCGTCGATGGGCTTGACGTCTCTTGGCGCGTACTTTAGTTACGAAAAAAAAAGAAGAAAAGAAAGGAAAATGGACGTTTGCTGCGCAGTCTAAACGAGGTGCCCTAAAACTTCGGTGCATAGCAACTAATGCGTTTTACATTACCAAAAAAGACGGCTTTCCCACGTACCACGGGTGTCACCATGACTAATATTCGAGCTACCTAATGTGCGTTACAGTTAATTACATGGCACATTGAAGAGTTAGTATCTATGGCTGCTGCAGTGTTCAAACTCAATTTTTTTTTCAATAGCACGAAAATGATAAACAAGCATTTCTGGAAACTCCCATTTACTTAAGTCCCTCCAACAACAAAATACAGGTAAACTGCAGCACTGCAAATAGGGCTCGACTTCCTTGTTTTCACATAAATGAACATGCACTGCTCATCACAAAATACGCATCGAGTAAATATTTAAACATTCTATTCTCACGCCGTGTATGCTTCCAGGCAGTGCACAAAACATACTCAGATACCTGCTTATTGTTTTCTTGCACAGCTTGATGTTTTAAGAAAGACAATCACGTCTGTAAAACAAAGCAAAAATAATTGACCTATATACAGCATTTGGTTCATGTAGTGGGAGAGTCCAAGAATTTTTTTTCTCTGAAATAAGATGAGGGCTGTGATGGTGTCAATACATTGCATAATTCTTGCTCGGAATGGCTCAAAAAGTGAATTTGTGAGCAGCGCTTTTGGTGAAAATAGCATAGGGCCTATCCTGTTCCAGAAGCTTGTAACAATGAAAAGAACTTTCTAAAGGCTCTAATAAGCAAAAAAAATGAAGTAGCATTCAGGTTTACAAATCACCAGGTTATTATCATGAATATGCTGGTGCATCCAGTGCACGTTTGCACTTCATATTTTACAGCATTCATTGAAGTAATAAATCACACCTGAAACTTCATGACGTGACAGATATCGGCCATAAGGTTGAACCTCAGCACTGTATAGAAGGCTTTTGCACGTTGTCTGTAGTCGAAATATCCTCTATCGCAACAAACCACACCTGAAACTTCATGACGTGACAGATATGAGTCATAAGATTGCAGCTGTGCACTGCGTAGAAGGCTTTCACACGTTCTTGGTAGCCTAAATATCTCCTAACGCGACAAACCACACCTGACTCTTCGTGATGCAACATATATAGGTCATAAGATTCGAACCAACCTCTGTGTAAAAGGCTGTCACACGTTCTTGGTAGCCTAAATATCTCCTAATGCGACAAACCACACCTGACTCTTCGTGATACAAGATCTATAGGTCATAAGATTAGAACCAACCTCTGTGTAGAAGGCTTTCACACATTCTTGGTAGCCTAAATATCTCTTAACGCGACAAACCACGCCTGATTCTTCGTGATGCTACATATATAGGTCATAAGATTGGAACCAACCCCTGTGTAGAAGGCTTTTGCACGATCTTGGTAATCTAAATATCCTCTAACTCACTTACAAGCTTCTTAGCTAATTAGCTGTCCAGGTGTAAACAAAATGTGTGTTATATTTAAGTAAACTGTAAAACAATCGAGAAACACCATTGTTCGCATTCTCCCTATTTTATGAGTATCAGTATATACTAGGGAGAATATGTGTCAGAATTGACAACCTGCAAAAAAAGGTATGTGCAACTGGGCATGTGCTAATGTGTAGTTGCATGGCAGAGAAGGAGAACAAGAGTCAGGAAGTGAAATAGCAGGCAACACAAGCAGCACTTAATCATGCAACTTTCTTTTTCGATCACCACACTCGCACACGTTCGAGCTTCTATTTTATACATGAATGTAAACGAGACCGCTGACAGCTGAATGTGTTGGCGTCGCAGGTATCCGGCACGAAATCACGTCACGCTGCTACCAACAAACACACGCTTGTTGTTAGCTTCACAACGTACGCAAACGCTTCGGATTTGCACCGAAGCCAACCAATGTTTCAACGTCGTAAAATCCGCAAATCCATTCATGTACGTCGTCACATCACCGAAATGTGTTGGCAAGTGCGAGGTTCGCTTTCGGCAATGATGAGGCGAATGGCGATTTTGAAAACAAACACACTGCGGATAAAAAAAAATTACACCATCTCCCGCTAAAGGGAACCATGTGTAGATGTGAAGCAGCGGGCGCTAACGCTTACACTGGCGGCGGCGTTGACGCTGGCGCTCATCGCAGCGTTGCGCAGGAGAGAAAACTGGGGAGGCGCAAAGCAGGCAGTGATGGAGCAGTGTTTCCTACTGGAACATGCCAATCGCTGCTAATGGGCAATGAGAGACAGAAGACTCCGACTGGACACAGAGACCCGCACTCCGCTTTTAGTTAACGCGCACGCTGCGAATTTTTATTGTTCAACAACGCACAGGAGAAATCTTCCACCGGCACCACCTTGGAGGTCAAGATCCATTGCCATATATACGGGATGGCCAGTGAACGATTGTGCAGCGCGAGCAGTCGGTTTTTTCAACCAAGAAACTCGCTAGCAGACGCTGCCTGCGTCGGCGTCGCGAGGCGAGAGAGGGGGAAGTGGAGGAGAGGAGAGAGAGGGGGGTGACACGCATGCGCAGTGGGGAGTGTGAACGCCGTGGGCAGGGATGCGTAGAGGAGAGAGGGGGGGGAGCGTAGGAGAGGAGAGAGAGGGGGGACGCGCATGCGCAGGGGGGAGTTAGACGCCGCGGGCAGGGATGGAGAGAGGGGGGGAGTGTAAGAGGGGAGAGAGGAAGGGAGGCGCATGCGCAGTGAGGGTGTGGTTGCCGTGGGGAGGGATGCCTAGAGGAGAGAGAGGGGGGAGAGGAGGTTTTTTTATTTTTATTTTTTCTTTAACTGTTTGCGCATGCGCAGTAAGGGTGGGCACGCGGCACACCACCACCACCACCACCACCACCACCGGATTAAGCTTCGCCATAAGATCCTTCACATCTAAAACCCCAATGCAAGCGCCACGCCATGTCTCGGGCATCATATATAGTGTCTACGTTGCAACGGACATAACGACCGTCAATTTCCTTCAAGCAGAGTTCCTCACATGAGCTGGTTCACACGAACTCGACGGTAGGCCTACGCTGAATGCAGACGACACCGCTCTGAATTGACTTCGCAGTAGGCGAGGGCTCACGCTCGACTTCAAACCTCCGAAGCATGTCTACACTGGTTTCGAACACAGACAAACACAGATCAAAGCACAGGAGCAGCGACACGCCGCAGCAGTCGGTACGATGCTTTCACTCTGCCGACGATCGCACTCAAAACCGGCGCAAGAGCAGCCGGCAGGCATTCGCTGGGTTTGTCAGCGTCGCTCGAACTTGGCACGAAACCGCATCCCACTGGTAACACTCGCATTCGTTCGCCGTGTCGTTGTCGTACTGGATGACGACGCGGTCACTCAGGAACGTTCGGTCACCTCGAAGCGCCTCGTCGCGTATACCACTCTGCGGCCGACGCTCAGAGACGCATTTGACGCGCAGGCGCGAGCGTACGCGAGCACACGCGTGCTAGTGGTTGGGGCTTAACAGTCGAGCCGTGACAGTTAGTTCGCGCTCGTCCTGTGTATGTTCTTTTGGCGCGTCCTTTCTGCTTGAGGAGCACGCTGTAAGTTTCGAGCTGCTTGCCGTTCTTCGCGTGAGATTACAATTTGTTGCTATAGCATTCATTCCATCGCCCTTGTGGCGAAACAATGTACAATAAACGCCGAACTACTTCTGTAAAGACACGTCTCACTTTCGTGTTATGCCGTTTCCTATGACAGAGGAATCATCCATGTTTTTTTATCCCGTTTTTCTTTTCCTTCTTCTTCTGCTCCTTTTTAAAGCTCTTTTCTGTCATCTTTTACTCCCCTCAACCCCATCCCCAGCACATGGTAGCCAGCCGGTCTCAGAACTGGCTTACCTCCCTGTCCTTCCTTTCCTCCTCCTTATCACAGCCTGTGAGTTTGCTGACATTTCTTGCGAGTGTGCGATTGTTCCGCCTCTGTACGCTAGCACAGAACTGTGTTGCAGCTATGCACGCCTATGTACAAAAAGAGCTAATAGCTATGCACAAAAAGAGCTAATAGAAAATTGTCCTTCTGAATGATGCTCGATATTTCTTTGTTCAGAAAAATTATGAGGACGCACAGTACTACTTACTCTAAAATAGGAGACCAGGTTGCTCCTTGTTCCGGCAACCTAGGAAACAAAAATTCACAAGTATTCACAAAAATTCACTCACAAACAAAAATTCCAAGTATCTCTTATCCTTTCCCTTAGGCGGCGAGAACATTGCAAAAGCGTCAGTGCGGGCTCGTCGCGCGTTCACTGGCTCGACTAGTATGTCTTCGTCACTGTATGCGTCTTGTGCACATCTTCGTCGTACATCACGAGTCGCGTGGCCCTGGATTAGTACTGAGTTAATGTCATCATCATCATCATCATCATCAGCCTGTCTACGCCCACTACAGGGCAAAGGCCTCTCCCATGTTTCGCCAATCAACTCGGTCCTGTGCTTTCTGCTGCCACGTTATACCTGCAAACTTCTTAATCTCATCTACCCACCTAATTTTCTGTCTCCCCCCTCACGCGTTTGCCATCTCTTGGAATCCAGTCAGTTACCCTTAATGACCAGCGGTTATCCTGCCCACGTGCTACGTGCCCGGCCCATATCCATCGTGGAATATATGTTCTTCTATATATGTTCTTTCTTTTTCCAAATAAATTTAGTTGTGAGTTCAGCGCTGTGTCCCTTCTCTGTCCGTACTTAACCCGTTGCGCTGTAAAATATTCCACGATGAACATCCACCAACTTGCCCAACTCGCGATTCTGCTTCACCATATCCATTTCTTCTTCTTGATTTCAACTATGATATACTTAACCCCCGTTTGTTCCCTGACCCACTCTGCTCTCTTCCTGTCTCTTAAGGTTACACCTATGATTTTCCTTTCCATCGCTCGCTGCGTCGTCCTCAGTTTAAGTTGAACCCACTTTGTAAGTCTCCAGGTTTCTGCTCCGTAGGTAGGTACCGGTAAGATGCAGCTCTTATATACCTTCCTCTTGAGGGATAGTGGTAAACTACCATTCATGATTTGATAATGCTTGCCGAATGAGACCCATCCTACCTGCGATTCACTGATGACATCGCATTGATGAGTAACGCGGCAGACGAATTACAGCTTATGATTACTGAACTGGATACGGAAAGTAGAAGAGTAGGTCTGAAAATTAATATGCATAAAACTAAAGTAATGTGGAACAATCTTGGCAGAGAACAGCGCTTTGCGATAGGTGGCGAGACACTCGAAGTTGCAAAGGAGTACGTCTACTTAGGACAGGTAGTAACCGCGGAGCCGAACCATGAGAGTGAAATAACTAGAAGAATAAGGAGTTAATGTATGTGTTACTAATAGGTAGCAGAGTAGCGCATCTGTTTTCCAAACACCGTCAGCACCTATGCTTAGCGTAGACGCTGGCGCTCTGAATTGACTGAATTCACTGGACTCATCGACTGTCGTGTTTATCGGTGGTCTTCGATACGCCAGGAAAATTGACCAGCGTGGGCATGCCTGCAAAAACAGAGTGTGGCTTCTCTGCATAGCTGTGAGTGCCAGCCAAAGGTACGCATAACTTTGCTATATAAATGTAGCATATACAGAAACTCAAGTTAGCGGCTTGCACAGTGCCTCCTTTCCTTGTTTGTCTATAGCCTTCATTGGGCTTAGTCACGTCAACGCCGCTTTATTCTACAAACCAAGGAGCCCTTGCCGCGTGGGGGAAGCATTATATGATCTCTGCCGCACCAGAGGACCGTCTCCGGCGCACCTGATTAGACCCATCTGTGCCTACGTTCCTCACATACCGTCTATTCTCTGCAGGTTGAGAGGTCACAGGTAATTTTGTGCCAGTCGCGAGACACTGATGAAACTTCTTTAAAGGTCAAGCAAACGACATAAGGCCGATGACTTTCTCCTTAATAGCAAATGTTCTTTCTTTCTGTCGCAATGTCCAATACGCACTGCCCATCTTTTGTTTCCACGATTCCTTGCTGTGTAATGCCACCCCCGTGCTTCACAGCGCAATACTTCTGTTGCTACAGGCGTCAAAGACGTTCACGCGTGAAACAATGAAGTGCAACATTGGACAGCAAGAACCAAGTGTGGAAATGCGAGGTAACAAATTGATTCGATAAAATATCAGTTTGCTTTACAAAAAAGTCACAGTTTCACCGCAAGGGTGAAGCAATGAATGCGATAGCAAAAAATTGTAATGTTATACGAAGTGAGGCTGGCAGCTAACTCTTTTTGGATCCGATCTCACGCAACTCTAGAAAACGCTTGTTTAAGAGAATTCTCTTCGCGTTGAGAGCGCAGCACGTAGAAGGGTACGCCGGCCCGGCCGCCGAGAAGGGGAGATGAGAAGGGGAGATAAAGCGCGCGCCCACGCCCGCGCTCGTAAAATCGAACGTCGCCCCCCCCCCCTCCCCGCCCGCTGTCGGCCGCCGAGAAGGGGAGATAACGCGCGCGCCCCCCGCTCGTAAAATCGAAGGTCGCTCGAGGGACCCCCCCCCCCTCGCGTCTTTTCACGCTCACGAACGATGGGCGGGCCCGGTTATTTATATACATATACATATACGGCAAATGACGCCGACGCCGACGCCGACGGCGAAAACCAGCCGCGAGTGTCCATATAATTGCTATCGCAATAAAAAAAGTCACAGTTTCACCACAAGGGCGAAGCAATGAATGCGATAGTAACAAATTGTAATGTTATACGAAGTGAGACTGGCAGCTAAATCTTTTGGATCCGATCTCACGCAACTCTATAAAACGCTGGTTTAAGAGAATACGTCCGCTCCAGGACACTCTTCACACCACATTCTCTTCGCGTTGAGAGTGCAGCACGTAGAAGGGTATACCGGCCGCCCGCCATCGGCTGCCGAGATAGGGAGACAAGCCACCGACGACCGCGCTCGTAAAATCGAAGGTCGCTCGAGGGAACCCCCCCCTCCTCGCGTCTTTTCACGCTCGCGAACGACGGGCGGGGCCGGTCGGTCGAACAGTTGGGGGGGATCTTATCGCATGCGCCTCGGAGCGACGGAGATGGGCCGGCTGGTTTGATCTCCGCTTCAGCGGCGTTCATCGCTCCCACTCGCGCGCTATTACCCGCTGGTAGAACGTACGAGGCGCAGGGGGCTCTTATCAATTTGGTACTTCATACACGACATGACTGCGGCGGCGACGCCAACGGCGACGGCAAAAACCCGTCGAGACTGTCCATATAATTGCTATCGCAATAAAACGGCAGATCCCTGGCAAGCACACGACCAAGAGAGCATCAGTCATTGGAAAACGGTGCATGGAAATACGTATGTGAGCAGCGCACCTTGAGGACTTCAATTGTGCAACGACTCATTGAGTACATTCGACGGCGCCGTTTTTTTTCTTTCTTTTTTTTGCGAACTACGCCGCCGCAGCCGTCACCAAAGTTTGTGTGTCTCACACAAAGTTCATTTGAGAAGTGAATGATCTAGGGCACTATGTTTCTAGGCTATCGAAGAACAGTAACTCGTCTTGAAAATTATCCCTACTTAAATGTTCCGTATGTCATTCCAACAATACGATACGTTTCCGTAAGATTCTTGCGGAAATATATGGCAATTATATGAAAAATATAAGGACCGTATACGGATTTCGCGTGTAAGTGTATTGCAAATATATGGAAACATTTGGACTCTATACGGTTTCCGCGCGAAAGTGTACAGAATTATTGGATTGGCAAGAAATATTTCAATTGGGAATCCCTCGCAGGACGGCTTTTGTGTTGAGATAAAGGCGCTTGATGATTTGGAATACAATGAACTCTTCTGTGGGAGAACAACGGAGAGGTCGTGGGTGCACCGCGTATGGAGCCGACACGTTCTTGACAGTCGTGTACAGTAGGCGCATTAGAGGCATCTGAGAATGTCTTGCAATCGTCATCGTTCAGTCAACTCCTACATTCAGTGTATTCCAAGCATTGTTCCTAGAGATGTGTGCAAGAGTACACCTCGGAGAAATGCGCATATTTTTTTATCCAGTCTTCGCAATATAATGCAGACAATTTGCCTATAAAGGGTTGCATGTATAATATAAATCTGTATTACCATACACTCAGAAAACAAAGAGACGATAGTCGGTGAGAAGTTAAGAATAAAAAGTAAACTGTACAACTGTTAATTTGTATCATGCGCGTCCAACTACGGCCGTTCCTTACCATGACGTAACGGTTAAGACGAACCAATGAAAAATTGAACATGCATGGCGCCGTTCGCGACGAGAGGTGAGGTACCGCTGCACCGAGACCGAGAGCCGTCCGTCAATTCGAATTGCTGTGGCGTTTCTTTCATCCAGAAAAAACTCTTTCCTACTGTTATCCGCAAGTACGCAGCATCATCCTCGCCGGTCGTCATTCGATGCAGTAGAAGCTTGTGTTTGTGCCGCGTTTGAAGTGCACCGAAGCGGCAGCAGCTCGGAGTGTTACAACGCTCTATCGCGTTTCGTCGTTTCGGAAGCGTCAAGGTGCATGATGGCGTGTGGTCCTTCCATCGCTCCGATACACCAAGCATATCTCCTGAGTGTCCCCACATCGGCGATTGCGTGTTCATTCGTGTGCAGTGCGGTGAAGTGGGAATGTGCGCGTCTGTGTACGATTGCCGTCCGCAAAAGCCATGGCATTAGCGTTGCCGCATGTGCGTACGTCTGAGTGTTACTTGGAGCTCGCAAAGTGGGAATCTTGGCTATATGCGTCGTTCTGTGCGTCTCTATGAGCGTCTCTATTTTTATTCTAGAAACACGCATTTATAAAAGGGTCAAGCCTGATAATCCTCGCCCTGCAAAATAAATAAAAAATGAAATAAATAAATAAATAAATAACCTAGAAACCACACATCATCAACACTACAAGTGTCGTTCAACGAATGCCATCGTGGTCATCATCATCATCAGCCTGTCTACGCCCACTGCAGGGCAAAGGCCTCTCCCATGTTTCGCCAATCAACCCAGTCCTGTGCTTTCTGCTGCCACGTTATACCTGCAAAGTTCTTAATCTCATCTACCCACCTAATTTTCTGTCTCCCCCCTCACGCGCTTGCCATTCTTGGAATCCAGTCAGTTACCCTAAATGACCAGCGGTTATCCTGCCGACGTGCTACGTGCCCGGCCCATATCCATTTCTTCTTGATTTCAACTATGATATCCTTAACCCCCGTTTGTTCCCTGACCCACTCTGCTCTCTAAGTGATTCTTAATAAAATAAAAGGAAAAGAAGATAAAAGTGACCACCTCGTAACTGTCTCTCCTTACGAGGACACCTCAACAAGGCGGCACAGGGATGGGGTGTGGAGAATAAAAGGGACAGCGTAGAGGTGAAGATAGGGGGAGGAAAAAAAATAATAGTAATAAAATAAGCTCTCATCTCGCGTCCGAGATCGTGACAGCGCCAGCCCCACGCGAAGCGCAGCCGTCTGGAAAAGCCACCGAGAAGGCCGGAGGAAAACAGTGAATGCACGAAGTGCGCGTCGGATGTAAACACACGGACAAGTAGAAGAAAAGGAGGTCCTCCGCACTCACGTAGCAAGTCCGGTCGACCTCGCAGTGGGTGTCGTATCCAGCTGGTTAATCCTGACCGGTGGCGATGGCGTCGTGAGCGGCCAGAGCCGCGGCGCACATCTCACGAGCAGGACAGTCAGCTGGGACCAACGTCAACACCGCACGAAGCGCCGCAGCAAGTGCGGCGAGCACGGCGTCCCTCGGGTCGTCGGTAGTAGTCGGTGCACTCGGTTGAGGCGATGGGGCCGCCGCCAAGTTGGACCGGGTGTTGCCGGCGAGAGCGTCACGAAAGCAGCAGCCCTTTTCGGCAGCCGCGCTTGTTGTTATTGTTCACAGTGGTCCTGGCTTGTTCCAGAGCTTGGCGGCGCGTCACGGGGCCATCCGAGGAGGCGATGATGACGGCGGCCTTGCGCTGGATCTGCCAGGAGGGGCAGCGCGGCTCGTTCGCTCGGTGGTTGCCGCCGCAATTAATGCAGCGCGGGCGCTCCACTGGGCACGGTCCCGAGGTGTGGCTGGCGCCGCATCGAAGACAGCGCTCGTCGCGGGCGCAGGTGGTCGTGGCGTGCCCGTAGCGGCCGCATCGGGAGCACTGGAGAGGCCTCGGCAGGCGCGGGCGAACTCGGCGGGCTTGCCTGAAAAACAACACCTCCGAGGGGGTGGCAGTGCCCTCGAAGGTCACAGCGAGGCACGATCCACGGCGCGAGCACGAGACGACCGGAACACTCGAGGAGATGTTCTTGGTGAGGTCTTCGATGGAAATGGTTGTGTCAACGCCGTAAACCGTGCCGACAGATGTGTTGCTTAGCAGGCGTGTAGCCCGCACCCTCACCTCACATATCACCGCAACCAAAAGCAGTGGGGACAGGTCAGATGTGGGGTGTGTCTACCGCAACCAAGTTAAGCTTGTAGTTAACCCGGACGCGCCGGGTTGCAGGAAATTCGGCGAGGTAAGCCGCGATAGCGTCTCTCGTCACAGTAAAGTTCGCCTTCTTTCCGACCGGTCTGAAGAGCAGCCTGTCTCCCTGTGTGTTTTCCCGTGTCACTTCTTGGGCACGCTCGTGCTGGGATGGGCGAGGAGGGGTGTACGTCAGCACCGAGGGCTCGCGCACTGGGGTTGTCGTTGTTGAGGCCGGTGAAGGTGTCTCTGCGACGGTGCTTGCGGGCGCCGTGTCAACAGCGGCCGGGGAGTGAGGGAGAGGAGTGGATGGAGTGGTCGGGCGAGGCGAAACTTCCTCGCTGGATGCGCCCGCGAGCGCTAGAATGTCGGGGGGCAGACGATGATGCCTCCCTGGCTTTTAGATGTGAAGCATCTTATGGCGAAGCTTAATCCGGTGGTGGTGTTGGTGTGCCGGCGTGACCACCCTTACTGCGCATGCGCAAACCTTTCAAAAAAAATATGAATAAAAAACCTCCTCTCTCCTCTCTCTCCTCTAGGCATCCCTCCCCGCGGCAACCACCCCCCTCACTGCGCTTGCGCCTCCCCTCCTACGTTCCCCCCTCTCTCCTTTAGGCATCCCTGCCCACGGCGTCCATACTCCCACTGCGCATGCGCGTCCCCCCTCTCTCTCCTCTCCTGCGCTCCCCCCTCTCTCCTCTAGGCATCCCTGCCCGCGGCGTCCACACTATTACTGCGCATGCGTGTCCCCCCCCTCTCTCGCCTCGAGACGCCGACGTAGGCAGCGTCTGCTAGCGAGTTTCTTGGTTGAAAAAACCGACTGCTCGCGCTGCATAACCGTTCACTGGCCACCCCGTATATATGGCAATGGATCTTGACCTCCAAGGTGGTGCCGGTGGGAGATTTCTCCTGTGCGTTGTTGAACAATAAAAATTCGCAGCGTGCGCGTTAACTAAAAGCGGACTGCGGGTCTCTGTGTCCAGTCGGAGTCTTCTGTCTCTCATTGCCCATTAGCAGCGATTGGCATGTTCCAGTAGGAAACACCGCTCCATCACTGCGTGATTTGCGCCTCCCCAGCTTTCTGTCCTGCGCAACGCTGCGATGAGCACCAGCGTCAACGCCACCGCCAATGTAAGCGTTAGCGCCCGCTGCTTCACATCTACACATGGTTCCCTTTAGCGGGAGATGGTGTAATTTTTTGTTTTAGCCAGTTGCCAATGGATGCGATGGCATGCTTTTCCATCAGCTCCCCTTGTGTCCTACTCGGAATTGGCTGGTCTGAGGTGTTTGAGAGCGCCGCCGCATCTTCTGCCGGGCTGGCGCCTGTGGTCGTAGCTGCCACGGAGGTAGCGACCGATTCAGCTAGTCGTGAGGGGGGCCTTTTAGATGCGAAGCATCTTATGCTCGGGGCTATATCCGTCCCTCCCGCGTCCGTCCCTGCGTCCCGTGTCCCGCGTCCCGCGTCCGGCCACTGTCATGAAGTAGGGAAGCACCCGCAATGCGAACCAGAACACTGTAGTACAATATAAGGCCGTCCACCATCACTACAGTCACCAGAGTCATGGCCGAGAGCACAGAGAGGCTGCTTAGCAATGGCTAGGCAGGTGGTGTCTGTCGCCCAGGTTGACTCCATTCCTTGATCTTGCTTGCATGTGTTTGGGGAGGGGGGGCTTTGTCCGTCCCTCCTACCCGCGTCCCACACCACCACAGCGCATGCGCGTCTCCTCCCCCCCTCTCTCTCTCCTACGCTCACCCCCTCTCTCTTTTCTAGGAATACTCTACTCTATGGAGCGGCGCCCGCGTCCTACACCCCCCACAGCGCATGCACGTCCCCTCCTCCTCCCCTAAGCTCACCCGCTTTGTCTCCTCTAGGAATCCTCTACTCTACGGAGCGTCCCCTCCCCCCTATCTGTCCTCTCCTACGCTCACCCCCTTTCTCTACTCTAGAAATCGTCTACTCTACGGAGCGGCGCCCGAGTCCCACAGCGCATGCGCGTACTCTCTCCCTCTCTCCTACGGTCAGCCCCTTTCCTACTCTACGGAGTGGCGCCCGCGTCCTACATCCCCACAGCGCATGCGCGTCCTCTCCCTCTCTCTCCTACGCTCACTCGCTCTCTCTACTCTAGGAATCCTCTACTCCGCAGCGCATGCGCGTCCCCTCTCTCTCCTCTCCTACGGTTCCCCCCCCGTTCTTTTCTCTAGGAATCCTCTACGGAGCGGCGCGCGACAGGTGTTGCGACAGCTGCATACTCCGCTGGGGGGCACCACGGTAGTTCCGCGGTATAAAAATGACGGAGCGCGCCTCATTCTCTCTCCTGCGCAGCGCCGCGATGAGCGATCGGGCCGCTGCCACGAAACGAGAGCGGCGACGTTTCTCTCGCTCAAGCTAACCATCTCCCCGGTGCTTCGCATCCACACATGGTTCCCTTTAGCGGGAGATGGGGAAGTTTTTTTTTTTGGGCCACCTTTGATTTGCCCTTTTTTGTTTTGCGGCTGGCTGCTTGGTCTGTGTGTGCCTGCTGCTGCTGTCGTTCGTAATCCAGCACAGCCTGCTCGGTGGCCGCCTTTGCTTGTCTCTGCAGTTTCTCGCGGGTAACCCGCGTGTGGTGCGAGGCCAGTATTGCCGCATCCTGTTGATAAAAGTCCTGTAGGACTTTCTCCGTTTGTGACATCTTTAGCCCTTAAAAGGGCTGCGCGCAAGGCGCGATGTCGCGGTAGCAGAGAGAAGAATTGGTGAACTGCACGCGCGAAGGCGCGCAGTCTGAAGAAAAAAAAAGAAAAACAGGAGCGAAAAAAAACGTGTTCTCCAGGTGAAATATCCAACAGCTCTCCACCCACTCTGCTCTCTTCCTGTCTCTTAAGGTTACACCTATCATTTTCCTTTCCATCGCTCGCTGCGTCGTCCTCAGTTTAAGTTGAACCCTCTTTGTAAGTCTCCAGGTTTCGTGGTCAATTATGAACTAACTCAAGGGTGACTGATGCACCTAGACCCTTCCCCAGCGATATTGAAGGCTTCCGATACCTTTGAATGAGGTTCAACAGCCCGAGTAACGTGTGACGCACTTTGCTATATTCCGACAGCCCTGCCAAGCGCCGGTGCCAGTTGTTTGTGCAAGTGACTGCGGCTGCGGTCACTACTGCGGATCAGCTGTGTCGGCGTCGCTGCCGCTTGGAGGCGGCACTCACTAGCGACAAGCTGGCCGACCAGTAATGGGATGTCCGGCAAGCCGAAGATGCCGCCCGGGTCCAAGGACTTCAAGCCGTCACCTGAGGCACCGCCATCATCATCGACGGAGGGTGGGAAGGGACAGGGGTCAGTCACAACTTCCCCCCCGCCTCGCCAGAAGAAAACTGCCTGACTTTAAATAAAGTTTATTCATTCATTCACATCCAATGTCCCTTCTGAATTCTCCTAAGACGACTCGAATGCAAGAGCCAGCTTCTGCTTCTCTATTTAACTCGAAAGTGTTTTATGCCGGGGTTCAACAAGACTTCACTGACGTATTCGCGTCACGGATATGACGTTGTAAATTGTACGCGAATAGATGACCAAGGAAAAGCTACAAGAAAAAGTTGCGTCACCGGGGATCCAACTCACGACATCCGCGCTCGCAGCGCGCTGCGCTAAATGAGTCGGTCAAAGAGCGTACGTTCTTCATCCAACTAAAGGCGAGATATTTAAATACGCCTTTTACCGCTGGTGCTACGTACATTTCGCAAGCACTTGAGCGTGTTCTCGTAATCACCAGTAAGATGTCGTGAAGTGCGTGAAGAGCGCGCTTTAGCGGTCTTTGCCACTATCGTTATCATGCGCGCGCGGTTGTGTGTTGCCCTGTGAGGCACAGTCGCTTTTGCGCGCGTTTATCTCGTGAGGGCGGTGGTCTGTAGATCCTGTGCGTTGGCCACAAAGTTTGCGTGAAGTTAGAAAGCGCACGATGATCACATGGCTCGCTGCACCGGCCGTGTTCGCGGAAGGAGCGCGCTGCTCAAACACAAAGAAGTAACAGCTGTGAGCGTTGTTAGTTCGCCCTTGTCCTGTGTACACATGTGCTTCGATTCATGCTTCCTTCTTTGTGTTTGAGCAGCTCACTTCAAGTGTCGAGCTTTGAAAGTTGTTGGTGCGCACTCTCCCTGTGTGTGTTCTTTTCATGCGTCATTTTCGCTTGAGCAGAGCGCTGCAAGTTTCGAGCTGCTTGCCGTTCTTCCCGTGCCATTCCAATATGTTGCTATCTTATTCATCGCTTCGCCCTTGCTGGAAAACTGCGACTTTTGTACGTGCTTGTTGATGTCATCTTTGAGTGCGCTCCACAATATGCAGTGTCCAAGTATATGTGAACAACTTTAGTTACCACAATGGTTCAATAATGATCATGGACGTTAGTCATCGGGATTGAGATGTACCACTATAGGCGCCAACGTGTGTGCATGCACGCCAAATGGTGCTATAGCGGCCCAACACCAACAGAAATTTTACAAGCTCTTATATATCAATGCGCAATAAACGCTCAACTACCTTCGTGACAACACGTTTCACTACCGTGTTATGCCGGTTCTAATGATGGAGGAGTCAGCCATATTAAATGCGAAGCATTTCTTAGCGAACTTCGGCGACTTTGAGCGTATCTATCTATCTATCTATCTATCTATCTATCTATCTATCTATCTATCTATCTATCTATCTATCTATCTATCTATCTATCTATCTATCTATCTATCTATCTATCTAGCCGAGTACGACTTTGTGCTCTCCCGGCCGTATCGTTAATGGGATTTATACCAAATTTGGTATGGCATAACATGACTCTATGACGAACGTAAATGGCTGGTCATATGATGAAAATCGTGACTAACTTGTCATGAAAATGTATGATTTACATGCCATGCTCATGGTGCGCTCGCGGCCGTTTTTAGCTTGATATACACGAAATTTGGGATTGAATGACGTGACTGTATGACGAACATAAATGACAGGTGGTAATATGCAAATAATGACTTCTTATGTGCGACATGACTTGCATGCCACGCTCATGGTGCGCTTGCGTCCAGTTCTCTAGCTTGATATACACCAGAATTGGTATTGCGCGACGTGACTGTATGACGAACATAAATGACAGGTCCTAACATGTCAAACATGACATGCAAATTATGTAAAGCAGGAATTTGCTCCTTCCTGGCTGCTTCGCATTACATCGATTCCCTACAGTGCGTGGGATCTGCCGGCTTTTTTTTTTGTTTTTGCTTCTCACTGACGTGTTGATCCAATCCGCCCCCCCACCCCTCCAAAAGCTCTCCGCACCTATTATGATATTGCACTGCCTTTAGGGCCCAAGGCGTTCCAAGTTTTCTCCACCTCGCTTCAGTGGCGTAGGCAGAAAATTATTCCGATGGGGTCCTCTCGTGAAACTCGGTCGATCACGCAGGCAGTGCCTGCGGGATTAGCTCACTATGGACAATAATAATTAGTACACCTGGGGTTTTACATCCCAAAAACCAGGATATAATTATGAGGGACGCCGTAGTGGAGGGCTCCGGAAATTTTTACCATCTGGTGTTCTTTAACGTGCACTGACATCGCGCAGTGCACGGGCCTCTACCATTTCACCTCCATCGCAACGCGACCGCCGCGGCAGGGCTCGAACCCGCAATCTTCGGGTCAGCGGCCGAGCAGCTTAAACGCTACACCACCGCGGAGGGGCTCACTTTAGCCCAAACGACGATGTCAGGTGATGTGAACATAAGGTGGCATCACTTTATTCACCGTCATGGGGACGTCATAAAAACGCCGGGTGTGGGTACGCAGCGCTCGTCTTCGTTAGTCTGGTTGTCCCGTGTCTTCTCTTGCGCTGTAATTAATGTACGTCATAATGACGTCACATCTGCTGGCGATGCCATGGTGATCATGCTTCTTGCACTGCTCGTGTTGACGCTGACGGTCTATTTTCTCGTTTCATAAGGCATCTAGACTTTCGCCTTAATGTATAAGTGATAAAATGGATTAAGCTAAGCAATGCGTTTGATACACTGGATATTAAGGTATGTTGAAAATAAAATTGCAGTTACATATTTATCATATATTAGTATAAACAGCAATTACATTTCGAAACTCATCGAATGGAACTCGCTGCGGCGCCTGGATGCATCAGACCTTAACAACGAGCTTCTTTCAACGGAGGCACTCCACCGTGGTGGAGTAGTGGCTATGGTGTTCGGCTGCTGACCTAAAGGACGCGGGTTCGATCCCGGCCACTGTTGTTGAATTTCGGTGGAGGCAAAATGGTCGAAGACCGTGTAGTGTGCGCTGTCAGGGCACCTTAAAGTAACAACAGATGGTCAAAATTTCCGGATCCCTTCACTCCAGCGTCTCTCATAATCATATCGTGGTTTTGGGAACTTAGAACCCCCGTTTATAAAGTGGGGTTCTAAGTTCTTGCAGTTTAAAAACAAAAGAGGGCATTCTCATGGCCCACCTCACTGACGCCCATAGGAGCGAAAAGCATACATATACGATTGAAAATACGAGTCTGCATGCATATTATGATAATCAATGCGAACTAGGTGAGTAGTGCATAAATTATTCATATTTAAAGGAGTACTGACACAATATTCCGGCATCGCGAAATACTGTATTAGTTTCCTTCGTATGCAGTGTTAACGCTTTGCAAACACCAGAGCAAGACAACATGTGTAAAATATTATACTTTGATCTGAAAGTTTTCGTCACCCAGCTTATGCTAGCCAAGCGCATTGCAAGGAACGTTATCAAGACGAGTCAACATTGTTGAGAAGGGATGCTATCCTGGATCTTGTAAAATTCAGCCATATTGTTTCGTAATGGTGGCATTTTAGGCCAATCGGAGAAGCCATTGCAGCCCTCCGGGCCAATCAATATTAACCAGCGGCAGAATTTGACCATGTTCATAATAGAATCCAGGGTCTGCCAACTGTGCATTCTTGTTGCAACCTAAATCGAAGAAATTGATGTCGTACTCCCGACGATAATTGACTCATCGTTGTTTACGTGCTCTACGTGCGAATAACATAGCTATTGCAAGTACGTCGCGGGTCGCTGTCTCTCCGTGACATCAGACTGTGTTTACATGTAAATGAGAAGCTGCCCCCTCGATAGCGAAACTGTAAGTGGTTTTCTTACGGTTGCGGTAATAAAAGTATAGTCAATGCATTTCTAGGCACCACGATACTCTTTCTAGGGTTCTCGACCCCAATGTTGTTATTTAGAGCTGAAATCTGAAACATTGAAAGTTCTTGACAGCAATTCTTAGAATTAGATAAATTAATGACATGAAGATATTGAAAGCAAATTATAAGTGGGCACCAAGGAGGCTCAAAAAATTCTCGAGCAGTGCTCGACGTGCTCTCTGTGTGGCGAACTTCCTTTAGAAGCCTCAATATCTTTGTAATTCATTTCCAATATCAACCCTCAAATTGGATTCTCGATGGGTTCTTTTCGCCGGGAACAACGACCGCTTACATTATAGTTAGCATACAATCCCCCCCCCCCCCCCCATCCCCGAAAGAAATCGAGTATTTGCAAAGTATTTCTGCCACACAACTATAATATCCATTTGGTTGACTCGCATTTCCTTTCCTAAAAATCCCGTTATCACCACGCTCTCATAAAGAAGGCTATGCCAAGCTGATAGCGCATTTGCCGTTCGGTACCAGGAATATCCGGAACCACAGTGATAACGCAAGCAAAGTACGCGAGGTAGGAGAAGATTATAGTTGTCCGGCAGAAATGCTCCCTACGTACTCCATCTTTTTATATGAGTATAGCATTAACATTAACCGAGAAAAGCCACTTTATTTTTAATCGAGCACCACCAGAAAAGAGCACATTTCTGAGACATACCAAGGGCAAACGGTAGCTTCACCTTTGCCGGTAATGCGTAGCAAGAGCTGCCACTCCACCATTTTTTTTAACTGCAAGGCATTTCTTTGCGTAATTCAGACACTTTCAACGTTTCTATTTATTTATCTATCTATCTATCTATCTATCTATCTATCTATCTATCTATCTATCTATATCTATCTATCAAAGGCATTCGAACCGTGCCCTCACGCTCCGAAGACAAGTGTCATAACCACTGGGCTCTACACCCAAGCTTGCACAACATGAACTTAGGAATGCGCGAAAAGGAGTGGACGCGTAAACCACCCGCCCCTTCCCTCTAGGTGGGAATGACGCATGTGCCTACGGGGTTCGTTGTCGCGTGTGAAGTCGTGTACGTCGAGCGGCCGTGGTGCGTCTGAGACGCCGAACGCCAGCGAAGAGACGACGGCGACGACGCTGTCGGTCGCTCCCATGGAGCCTAAACTAGGTTACAAGGAGAGTTGCTTATCACAAGGCAGCTAAGGGGCACAATAATAATAAAAGTAATAACCCTTTCATCTTTTTACACAACCCTTTTAGACGCTTTGTACAAAATTCTGTACACCATTTGCTCTTCCTAGTTTTGTCGGCTAGTGGCTAGGAAAGCGCAAGATACACTGACATCTTGATGAATTGAATCTCTTGCATAATAAAGGCGTGTTCATTCAACTTTATTTTGCCTTGTACAGTAAACCGCAGTCACCGTGCAGGAGGTAGTACCACATTCAACGAATAGTTCAACGCGCCGCTTCCCGCGAGCCAAGATTTAAGTGTAATTTTTCGTTGCAGACGAACTTGCGCCGTATGTCTGGCCTGAGATTTCATTCTATTCTCGCAGAAAGAGAGCATGAAGTACTTTAGGATCAATACATATTTATGTACGATTTAATCAGGATCAGTCACCATAACGCAAATAAGTCAGCGTATTATGTGATTATGTTTGTTAAATAGAATAATGAGTGCATTACAATGATGTTATGTCGATGACGCATTTACAGAGAGTTCTTCATGGGTGGCGTATGAAAAGCATGAAGCAGCATATGTGGATAAAAGAATAAAGCAGCCTGCCAAAAGCCATCGGTGGTTTCATTTGCAGAGCCCAGCAGGCAACAAATCAAACCGAATGCGTTACATAGTAGTAATACCGGGCATGAAAGAGATGATGATGATGACGATGATGATGATGATGATGACGATGCGAGCTTTATTTCGGTCCAGAGAATAGTAGAAAAATACATACACCTTAGATTTGCAGTAACAGTGCACACAAAAGAAAGTTAGGATCACCATACAACATTTTTAGAAAATGACATTGTCCCCCTAAAAAGAGACATGGAAGCATAGCAATGTTTGTTAAATAGAGTTACCACACTAGGGAATCTTGCAACAACATGCTTTCAAAAGATTACATATGTAAGAACACTGAAATACATTTGATAGAAAAATATGCCGTAAGAGTTTCCTGAATGTTTATTTTCTTTTATGCGCAAACTGTTGAGCAAAAGTCCAGTGAAGTACGTTGGAGCGCAATGGGCGTGTATTGTAGTTTTATACCTCGTTAGACAACGTGGCCTTCGTTAACTGACTGTGAACCTTAAGCCACGGGAAATGAAATACAGAACCAGAAGTGTTAAAAGCTGCTTGAATTAAGAGGCTATTGATTTTCGGTGTTGGCAGTATTTTGTAAACGCTGTCTATCATAATTTAGGTTCAGGTCATATATGTGCTTTCAAGTCTGGATTTCTTATTTTGATCGCATAATTTTGGGCGCCTTCGAGATCTTCCACTCGGCCGAGACATTTCCCTCGCACCGACGTAACAATATACGGGGGTGGGTTGGCAACGAAAATAATGGTGTCACCCAGAGTGACTTGCACAGACCCAAATGCCTCCAGCCAGCCTTTCCTAGTGCAACGGCGGTGAGATGGATAAAGGAGAGCAACGGTGTCGGAGACCGGTGCACTCGCGCAGTTGTTGGCAAGTTCGCAGGCAATTTGACATCATATTTGATAAGTATGTTGCTCACAGCCGATCGACTGTCTGCCGGCGTCAAATCTGAGAAAGGTGAGTGCTCTATTTCGGCTGGTACGCAATGAATTACGGCATCATCACTTTTCGTATTAATCAGCTACGTTTTGCGTTCATAACGAATGTGGTGGTTCCAGTCTCTACAAGTACGGATGTGTGAAGAGCGCCCACAAACACGTCCATTACGTTCGATGGGCATCTTGCCTTTGCTACAGAAGTAACCAGTAGCTCTCGTGTAGCATTTTCTACACCCCTGTTTGATCTGAGAATGGTATTTCCACCCTAAATTAAGTAGATGGCCTAAACAATGATTTGAAAAGGCTGTCCTTGCAGCAGTACAGCTCCAGCTACTAGAATATAAGAGGGAGTACAGTAGAGAGGGGGGCTGAAACTAGGAGTCTAGGCACAGGCGGCTTGGGTGTGGAGTCCGATGCAGAGCTCTTTGGCACCGAAGAAGGCTTGGTGCTACCTGCTCCTGGGCTATTGCTTTCTGTGAGCACCGTAAGTGATGAAGAATTTGTAGACGACTGGAGCTCTGCTGAGGCAGAACTGTTTCCGTTGCTTACATGCACGCATGGCGGGTGGTCGAACGACAAGGTCATTCGGTGGTCCTTGGCTCGATGTTGGCAAGGAGGGCGAGGGGGGGGTTCGTGGTGGAGGCTGTATTTGAGGCCGCGCTTGAAGTTCACAAAGAGCTTGCCTTGGGATTTCATGATGAATCCTCTAGCCACCCTGAAAGTAGGAGCAAGGAACAAAACAATTAAAGAAGGCCTGGAAAGCCGTAGTGTAGTAGTTAAGAGCACTCTTGCATCCTAACAAGACCATGTTCTCTGGGACACAATGTATTAGCTGAATCAAAAACAACTAACGAGAGTGAGAAAAAGCCAAATTCATGTTTACTACCCATAGAGGCCAGAAAGTTTGCTTATTCAATTTTTAATACAGCCTTTCTCATCAACGAGACTCAAACCCAATGAGGCCTTGACAAAGAAATCGTGCCTGAAGTTTTAAAAGAGAGAAACGGCACTTCCGCCGTTGGTCTCGAAATTTCAGCAAGTCTTTTAATCATACAGCAACATGCTTTGCTAGACCTTCTTGCACACAATCATTGTCCGACAATATTGCTCACGCAAGTTCCCAATCTAGTAGAAACAAGCACATACAGAACTACAGTAGCGCTCAATATGGCTTGCAACAGAGGAGCGCGCGGCCTCGCGACTTCAAAGATTGCGCATGGCTGCCAAAACCCTTATTTCCATTGCTAAACGCGTTTCTCTCACTTGGGTATGATCCCAAATAAGAAAATAGTGTTTAGTTGTTGAAACAAAAACAACTTGAAGCCATGCGCAACCTTTGAACCCGTGAGGCCACGCCCTGCCATGTTGCGATTCATATTGAGCGCGCCTGTACATTAATTGGCAAGCTCACGCAGGCTAATGATTCAGTAAAACCTAGCAAAAATCACACAAATATTTATTGCATAGTTGAGTTGCTTCGAAGAAACTGGTTACTGTGTGTTGGGCTGTTTTAAACATTTGCACATTGTCATAACTCACAGAATTTCATTGAGAGGTTGAACAGTCAGCATGTTGAATAGACCTTTTTCAAGCAATCCCAAAACACCCCGCAGGTGAGCGGGGCACTACAGGAAAGGCGTGTACGCTGAGCGAGCCGGCTGGCCGGCTGTTTCGTCGCTGGCTGCTCGTTGTGCCGAGGAAGCACGAAGCAAATACAATGCGTCGCCCCATATTGAGTGTTAATAAATCCTAAATACTACACATGTCCGAACGCGCCTGCATGTATCTCTACGCATGAAATGTAAAAGGAGTAATGCATTCAATCAGTGTAGATATTAGCGAATGGATGTATGTCGGATGCAGCAGTTAAGTGGCATGCAAGTTATCGCGTGCCAATACATGTAGTCAATACGTACTATGGTGACCCACGTGAGGTGGAGCACCAAATTCATATTTATTCAGCGATTACTCGTTCACAAGAAGCAATGGCATTTAATGCAATGGCGGCGTGTGATCGGGCTATTAACGCCAAAGTGTTACAGTATTCAGTTGTATGTATACGGATTATGATTTCAATTAAATTGACAAGTCACGCGGTGTATAAAGAAGAGAACACACTCTAAACGTGTTTAAGGACGAAGGGATGGGACTAGAATTCACTTTTCCAGCCTCTGACAATTGCCAGTTTCTTGATACATGCTTTTTTAAGTTTCACTGTAGACCATGTTTGCTGGTAGTGTTAATTGGAACCAGCAGTGTTTCATTTCGCATCGACGCGTTCGAATATTGCAAAACGAGGAAATGTGATGTCACGCTTACGTGCGCGCGCGCCACCCGATAAAAAATTGGCCGCGTATCTGCGTGCTTCGCTGCAAATGTCGTCGAAAGACGATAGTCTTGTGCCGACTGCACTGCATGAGCGGCATGAGTACCACAATTTAATAGCTGGGCTAGCCGCTGGGCTTGTTTTTCGGACGTTTTCCGGGCACGCTTAGACGGACGCCGGCGTTTCTCCGCTGAAATTTGGTCGTCGGTCTTTTCTCTGCGTTCTCTGATCATGTCTTGTAGAGTGGGTCGTATTTCATCAAGCGGCCATATATGTTTTGCCTTGCCTGAGACAGCGCTCTTCTACGATGAATCAGCCGCATCTGGCTGGCATTGATAAAACAGAAGAGGACGCCATCTACAGCGCTACCGGGGAACATCGGCTTGTGTTGAACTATGCTGCTGCCAGGTGGCAGCACCACAGCGTCGAAGTTAAATCACTGGGCGGAGACTTGTTTTGTACACAGCGGCGCATTTTCAGCGCCGCGTAATAAACACTAGGATCTTTATAATTACGTATCTATAGATTTTCTTTTAAAGGAACACTGTGAATAGTACTAAGGTATTGATGTTGTGCCTCAGGTATGCGTAATATTTGGTTTTTAATTGCCCACGCTCACCCGTATGAACACATGCTTCTCGGTCAAGATTGGAGGTCGTAAGGCAGGGGGGTTAAACTTTGGCCAGCTAGCTGAATCGTGCGACGTGCCGACAAACAGAGAAACAGACAGACAGACGGACAGACAGACAGACCAAAATTTCTCCGTTTAGGTATCCCAAGAAAGACTATCGTCTTTAAAAATCAATGCATCTTGTATGTACAGGCGTGAGCAAAAGTGTGCAGACCACGGGATTGCGTGGCCGAATGCATCGACGCGCCATCTAGCGACGTGACACCTGCTGCGGTGGGCATGCGCGTATCAGTTGGCCTCTCATGCCGCTCTGTCTGACGCGGTTACGGCGCTCGTAGCCGAAAGGACAACTGCGTGTCGCTTTGTTCGCTCCACAGAATCTGTGCCGTTCCTTTACGTAGCGACTGCTACGGGGCCGGTTCAAGCGCCGGGCTCGCGTCGCTTTTTACACCAGTTGATTAGCCGAATTAAGCATGGCTGGCATGGCATAACCTGAAGCCAAGCACACAAAATTAATTTTTCTCAGCCCAGCTTGCGTTTGTCGCGTTAAGCCAAGTTAAACTAAATGAGCTTAGTTAAGTCAAAGTAAGTATAGCCGAAGCTAATCAAACATAGTTGAGCACGGTATCACATAATAAAGTCAGGCGTAAGTAGGTTTGATTAAGCGTAGTCCAGCTTGCTGTTTTCATGTTAAACGAAGTTATAAGCTTAGATGAGCCCAGATGAGTCGAGGTAAGTATAGCCAAATCTAATTAAGCATAGTTTTTCATGCTATCTCTTAATTTAGCCGAGCGAAATTAGCCTAAATAAGGCAAACCTAACCACGGACAATCAATCCAAGTCGACTTCGCCATGAGCCCAGAGAAGCCAAGCCCAGGAATATACTAATTACTCCTTATCGTCCTCAAACTAACTAAGCTATTTAGGTCTAAATATTGTCAGTTAAGCCGAATACTAATTATACCTGATTTATTAGCCTAAGATCCAACCAAACACACCCTAGATACTGAAGTTTCACGTGACATAATTGCGCTAATTATGCATAACTAAGCTCATTAGGCATCGCCAAGGTTAGTGTAGATAAATATGATTAAGCGTGGTTGATCATGGTATCATGGAACTAATCGGATCATAATTAGCTCTAATTAAACAATATCTCATTAAACTCAATTAAAGTAATGGAAGTCGAACTCTCATGAGCTCAGAGAATCCGAGCACAGGAATATGCTAATTACACCTGACCGAGTCGAGTCTCATTAAGCTAATATAGATGTAATTAGCGTTAACACGAATTATAATTATTAGTGATTAATGTGCGTGACATCGAAGCCCACCCGAGGTACTTTGCTTTATCTGTTTGGCTTCATCAGGTTATGCGATACTAGTTATGCTTAATTCGGCTAATCAACTGGTGTAAAAAGCGACGCGAGCCCGGCGCTTGAACCGGCCCCCGTCGCAGTCGCTACGTAAAGCAACGGCACAGATTCTGTGGAGCAAACAAAGCGACACGCAGTTGTCCTTTCGGCTACGAGCGCCGTAACCGCGTCAGACAGAGCGGCATGAGAGGCCAACTGATACGACGGGACGCGCATGCGCACCGCAGCAGGCGCCACGTCGCTAGATGGCGCGTCGATGCATTCGGCCACGCGGTCCCGTGGTCTGCACACTTTTGCTCACGCCTGTACAATGTGTTTTTGCCGTTGAGCCACCGCTTCACACGCCCTCAACTGCGGTGTAGCAGCTTGTTGTCGGCGTTGCCGTTTTTCTGCTGCTTCCCCAGCTCTCGCCTTCGGGATACCTTGCTGTCTGCGTGGACGTTGAACCCTCGAATGCCACGCTCTCGCCCCCGGAGTAGCAGCTTGTTGTCGGCGTTGCCGCTTTGCCTTTCGCGGGCGAGAGTGCTTTCACTATCGTTTTCATCCATTGCAGAAAGAGAAAGTGTGGTCTGGAACATGCTTATTCTTCATCGCCATCAGCGTCATCGTCATCGACACCGCGGGCCGTTACCCACGTGGGGACAGTTAGACCTAGCCTAACCGCCGCAACCACTCGAGAAATCTCGGGGACCTTCATATTAGAAATAACGCAGCAATTTGTGTAAGTAAACCCTCTCTATAGTAACAAGGCAAGGAATTTAACTTTATTAATCGGCTGTGAACACGCTCCTTGGTTGTTCCACTTTTTGTGCCTGTGACATGCGTGATGCACCTCGATATTTTTATATACGTTTCTTCACACGTGCAATAAACTCTCAGTCGTGAGTGAGCGCTTGTGGTGTGTTTGTTTCTTTCCTTGCCCTGCTTCTTTCTTTCTGTGGTCTAATTCTTATTCCAACTTGTTACAGTGCCAATGAAGGTTGCTGGCACTTACCGTTTATTACTCGACGCGCACGCTGGCTATATAGTAAATGTATCTTATTTAACGAAATGCTGACTGTACTTTCTAGCGTACCCTTTAAATTCCACAGCCGCACATTTTGCTCATCGACAGTGTCAATTGTTCCGAATGCATCCACCAATATAGACCGCTCCTGCACTTCATATGAAACCGAGTTATATCTTTTTTTTATTTCAATTGTAGCGTAAGGCGTACTGGTGCCAAAAAATGAAATGTGCCGCTGCAAAGACGCTCAGTGGATGCAAGAGTGGCACAGGTGGAAATCGCAGAGAAGTTGTCGCACCTAAACACTGAGGCTCGTAATGTAGTACGCTGGAATAATTTGCACCTTGGCAAATTCACTTCATCTGAGAACCGCGCTCTGGCACGGCGCAAGCAGGAAGCTAAAGCGTGAGGCCCACGCGCTGGTCGCGACGGCTGCTGCGGCATACACAGTTTTCCCGTGAGCGCGTGCGCGCCCTTTGTGGGTGCTCATTTGCTTGAAGGTTTATTGAAAGGATGTTTGTCGCCAGTGCTACAAATTGAATCAGATGGGAGACTGGAAGAAAAAGCTGCAACGTTTAAGCGAAGCTTTCTCCTACTGTACTCTGCATTAGAGCTGCCAGCAGTAGCAGGCCTTACAACAGCCCAAGCAAAATATTTTAAAATGAATTTCAGTTGTAGCTGAGTCCTGGAACATTTAAAAGCACACTAGACTTGTGTTCAGTTTTTTCTCCTTTAGCTGTTCTTTGTAAACTCTCTTTGTAAAAATAAGCAGTATGGCTCGCATGTTTTTGCAGAATGTGCTTGTCAAGGAAAGAACAAGTAGCAGGAAAACGATTAGAAAGATTAAAACTTCGAAAGAGACAACTGTGCGGCTCCAAAAGTGCCATAGAAGAGTTTGTTATGTGTGCTCGAACTACAAAATACAGTGCCTTCAGGCAACTTGGGAGCACCTGCAATGAGTGTTCCTTCAGAGTCACTTGACCTATTCACTGCCCTGCCTGTGGAATAAGCAACAGGAGGGAGGTTGGTGTGTTCCTCACCTTGATGATGACAGCTGCCCCAGGACTGGTGGTGCTGGTCACTCGAGACCTGCGGAGGCTGGGACAAGTGCCTACTGTTCTTGCCGGCTGCCAAGGACGACGAAGAAGTCGACGAGGGCTTGTACCGGCCGTTCATCAGCGGCGGGTTCTGGCGCGGCTGCTGCTGCTTCTTGTGATGTTGTTGAGACTGATGGTGAGAGTGGTGACTGCTGCCATGGCGTGCGTGGTAGCTTGAGCTGCTGTGCTCAGCAGAACGTTGCTGTTGATTGCGACTGCTCGACTGGCTAGCAGGATGCGCGCAGCCACCACTGCTGCTGCTGCTCACACTGTTACCACGGTGTTGCTGCTTAGCCAGCGAGCTGCTGCGATTGCTGCTGCTACTGCTTTTTCCTCCAGGATCTGTGCAAAGATAGACCAATGCCCGCGAGCTTTACAACACAGACAGTTATGCAATGTTAGCTACTGCCTCCCCCTCCCCTTGTCCCACAACTCGAACTTTCAGATGTTGATGATGACTGGTACAGTGTTACATTCTACCAGTCCTCATCACTGACTGACACAATGTGACATTGTACAAGGCCACTAACAATTCCATTATCAATAATTCAAGAAAAATAATTATTCCACAATAACATTCACCCACTCTGTTTTTCAACGAGCTTAATAAATATAATAACCTAATTATTAAAGTAAAATAAATTCGCAAGACCCCCCCCCCCCATGCTGGCCATAGAACAGGCCAAACACAATCTTCTTTAACTGACTTTCAGCTGTGGCTGTATCCTGAAACATTCAAAAGCACAGTACACTTTCGCTAAGTTTTTATTGCGATAGCTATTGTATGAACATTTTCGGCTGATTTCTGCCGTCGCCGTCATGCCCCGGATATTTGTATGTATATATATATGTATCAAAAAGGCACAAGAAAAAATAAATCAAAAGACAAAAATTCCGAAGCACGCGGCCGGGGATTCGAACCGGCAATCCCTCCCTGCGCAGCACGGTGCGTTAGACCACTCAGCTACACGCTATGCCTTTGCCGGCATAATAACGGCAACATATTCATAGACACCATTTACCTCTGGCCGTATGCAGATCACGCAGGAGCTTGAGCGCGTTCTTTATCACGCAAAGCTCCTGCATTTTCTTTCAGATTGATAACTGCTCTTGAGATGCGCAGGAAAAAGCGGCCCCATCCTGCAACCACTCGTGATGTTGAACAAAACAAAGAACACCGCCCACAGCTTGCGTCAAACACCACTGCGTGGCAGGAGACGCGGAGGAGTCATTCAGCGCTCCGCATTTTAAAAGGAAAAGAAATATCTACGAGCGTCGGGTTCTGCGTTTTCGACACTTGCAGCGCGTTGCTCAAACACAAAGGCGTAACAACTCTGATAGTTGTTAGTTCACGCTCCTCCTGTGTATACCTGCGCGGCTTTTTAGAGCATCCTTCTTTGTGCTCCAGCGGGATGGTGCAGGTATCGAGTTGCTCGTCGATTTTCATGTGACACTCAAATTTCTAGCTATCGCACTCATTGCATCGCCCTTGCGCGGAGACTGTAAATTTTCTGCTTTAACAGTTGTTTGTAAAGTCTTTTTTGTAATAAAAGAAGTATGGTTCGCATGTTTTAGCAGAATGCGCCTGTCAAGAAAAAAACACGTAGACAGGAAAACGATTAGCAAGATTAAAAGTGGGAAAAGGTCAACTGTGCGGCTCCAAAAGTGCCATAGAAGAGTTTGTTATGTGTGGTGCAACTACAAAATACAGTGTCTTAAGGCAACTTAAGTGCACCTGCAATGAGTGTTCCTTCAGAGTCACTTGACCCATTCACTGCCCTGCCTATTGAACAAGCAACAGGAGGGAGGTTGGTGTGGTCCTCACCTTGCTGATGAGAGCTGCCCCTGGACTGGTGGTGCTGGTGGCTCGAGACCTGCGGAGGCTGGGACAAGTGCCTACTGTTCTTGCCGGCTGCCAAGGACGACGAGGAAGTCGACGAGGGCTTGTGATGGCCGTTCATCAGCGGCGGGTTCTGGCGCGGATGCTGCTGCTTCTTTTGATGTTGTTGAGACTGATGGTGAGAGTGGTGACTGCTGCCATGGCCTGGGTGGTGGCTTGAGCTGCCGTGGTGAGAGGAACCCTGCTGTTGATTGCGACTGCTGGACTGGCTAGCCGGATGTGCGCTGCCACCACTGCTGGCACCACCACTGCTGCTGCTGCTCCTACTATTACTACGATGTTGCGGCTTAGCCAGCGAGCTATTGCTATTGCCGCTCCTGCTGCATGTTCCTCCAGGATCTGTGCACAGATAGACCAATGCATACAAGCTCTATAAAACAGGCAGCTAGGCACTGTTAACTACTGCCTCCCCTCCATACCCTTGTCTGACAACTCGAGCTTTCAGTCACTGATGATGAATCGTACAATTTTACATTGTACCAGTCCTCATCACTGGCTAGTACAATGTTACATTGTACCAGGCCACTAACAATTCCATTATCAATAATTCAAAAAATTATTATTCCACAATAACATTCACGCCCTATGTACTTCAGTATACTTTTTAAATATAGAAACATTATGATTAATGCAAAAGAAATTCACAAGGGACCCATAAAGAAATACTCTCACTGCTAGAGACACTTTTGCAGTATAATAGGCAAATATGCCCCTTGACAATCAAATTTAAATGAGCTACACAATGTGGACAAAGTAGCCCCACGATTTTTAAGACAAGTCTTAATAAAGCACCTCTATTCAACGCCATGTCATTGCTTGCAGCCACCGTTACCTTTGCTGATAATTTAGGGTAGTCCACGTGTAAAACATTACCAACTTTGCTACCTGTATAAAACTAGAAATAATTACCTATCAGGTGGAACTATATCACTGTATAGTGAATTGTTTTTAATGCAATAACACTGATTTAATTAATGTAGCAATTTCGTGTCTATATCAAAACTTGCTTTCCCGTATTACAGCACCTTCAATATGCATGTTAGCTACGTTTATATGCAAATGCGCGTATTAACTTGCGTAATCACTCATATATAACTACAGTCGATGACATGCTAAGAATAAAAAGTAAAGTGTACCACTATCCATGTGTATTATGCGCGTCCAACTACAGCTGCCCCTTGCCATGACGTAATGTTTAGGACGAACTAATAAAAAATTCAACTGTTAACCACACGTACACAGCATCATCCTTGAGGGTCGTCATTCGATGTAGTAGAAGTTTGTGACTGTGCCGCGTTTTGACCTGCTTTGCAACGCTTTATTGCGTTCAGTCGTTTCCGCAGCGTGAGGTCGCAACACGGCGGAAGCATGAAAAATAAGGGCAGTGCGGACTCGTGGGCAGAGCCTATATTTATTCTTAGGCTGTTACCGACTATAGTCGATCACAGCACCTGCTGAAGCGTCATTGGCTGCTACAAAGGTTGTAGCAGCCAATGACGCTTTGCTGTGCGGTCTTCCCGTCTTTTGTACAAACTTTTGCACCTTTTAACGAAACTCTACCACAATGCTGGTCTGTATTCGATTTTTATGTGGAGTGCTGCCAGATAACAATTGAAGCGTTGTGGTTACTCGCCCGATCATTTTCCATTGTGAGTGTGAGTGAGAAGGCAATACCATAATACATAGCAACAGTGCCATCTGAAATACGTATATATTCCCAAAAAGAGAGAAATAACACCTTATTCAGTCACACAGCTAAAACTGAGATGTACAACTTTATAATGGTGGTATTCAAAGTGTCTGCAAACTTAATACAATATAATGGCTATTTATTCCATACTCGAAGTTCTTACAAAAAATGAAAAAAATACCGTTGCAGGGGCAGTTAAAATTTGACATATTGAACGCCAATTTACTGAATTTCTTGTATAACGAAGCATATTGTGCACGATTTCAATAAAACAAAGTTTCAGGGCTGCCCCACAGGAAGCCCAAAGTGGTAAACAGACTTCACTGGGCTAGGGGTCGTAAGCCTAAATTAAACCATGTTTTTGAGAATGCTTATCATACACTACGACAGTGCATTGGACCTGCAGTTATGGCGTGTTCACGCATGACGTTCAGATGCTCTGACGAGGGCTCATTCACCGGTAAAGCATCAAGCTGTGGTCAGCATAACTGAGGTTCAAGAAACATTATTTCTTTCTTGTTTTAGTTTTTTTACAGCCGTATTATTCAAACATTCGTTTTTAAGGAGTAGGATTTATTAGACGGAACAATGCGAAAACAAAAAAAATTACACCATCTCCCACTAAAGGGAACCATGTATAGATGCGAAGCAGCGGGCGCTAACGCTTACACTGGCGGCGGCGTTGACGCTGGCGCTCATCGCAGCGTTGCGCAGGAGAGAAAACTGGGGAGGCGCAAAGCACGCAGTGACGGAGCGGTGTTTCCTACTGGAACATGCCAATCGCTGCTGATTGGCAATGAGAGACAGAAGAGTCCGACTGGACACAGAGACCCGCAATCCGCTTTTAGTTCACGCGCACGCTGCGAATTTTTATTGTTCAACAACGCACAGGAGAACTCTCCCACCGGCACCATCTTGCAGGTCAAGATCCAGTGCCATATTGCCACGCGCTATTCTTATTTTCACTTTTGTTGTGTTCGGTTTTCGCCCACAAAGACCGTCAGCAAAGCTCAGCTCAAACCGCGCCTTATTGTTCTAGAACCTTCGCGATTATTGTAGATCGTTTTGTTAAGATTGCGCGCAAGACGCGACCACTCGAGATTGTTCCTGAGCTTGCGCGATGACCAGTGATAAGGCTAGAATGTTCGACGCGTGATGCATAAAAGCCGGCGCGCTCCAACGATGTTCAGTTGTTCGCCGGCCGACGCTCTGTACGCCGCTATCAGTGCCAGCGTGTATTACTGTAATCCTACTTTCTGTTTACCGGCCACAAGTTCGGCCTAATAAACAGTTTCATTTTGGACACGTCGCCTGCTGCCTTCGTCGACGTCACAACCACGTGACATCTGGTGGAGGTGCTGTGCGTTCATGTTCCGGACGCCCCCGTCAAGCCGTGAACCCAGCCCAAGTCGCCAAGAAGAAACCGACACCATCCAGGAAAGTCGAGCTAGCCGGAGACTACAAGGACTGGCACCACAATACGGACCCCTGCCTGCCAAGCCAAAAGCCACGGAGACGAAGACAAAAGGCACGATGACGGCCGAAGTGGCCCCTGCAGCGATCGTGATGCAGCCGCCCAGGGAGCCACCGACATTCCGTGGTTCGCCGTGTGAAGACCCTGAAACCTGGCTAGAGACGTTCGAGAGGGTCTCAACGTACAACAACTGGAACTCCGAGGACAAGCTGCGCCACGTATACTTTTACCTGGAAGAAGCAGCAAGGACATGGCTCGAGAATCGGGAGTCCACAATTCGTACCTGGGACCTGTTTCGCAGCACATTTTTGGAGACGTTCACGAGCGTCGTCCGAAAAGAAAGGGCCGCGACCTTGCTTGAGACACGGGTACAGCTGCCGAACGAACACGTGACCATCTTCGTAGAAGAAATGACGCGACTGTTCCGCCACGCCGACCCTGCCATGCCCGAAGAGAGGAAAGTTCGCCTCCTCATGCGAGGGGTCAAGCAGGAGCTCTTTGTGGGACTGATGCGGAACCCACCTACCAGTGTCCAAGAATTTGTCGCTGAAGCAACGACAATTGAGAAGACGCTAGACATGCGCAACCGGCAATACGATCGTCGTTCCACGCCACACATCACCGAAGTCCAAGGGCTCCGCTCCGACGACCTGCGCGAGACGATAAGGGCCATTGTGCGAGAAGAACTGCGCCGCATGTTCCCGTCATCGCCTCCTCAGGTGGACTCAATCACTAATATCATTCGTGAGGAAGTCCGGCAATCCCTGGGAATCCCCGAACCACCACACCCTCATCCGGAGGCCATGAGCTACGCTGCCGCAGCACGTCGTAACGCTCCCCCGCCGCGCCCACGTGAAGACGTCGCACCGCCGCAGTTCCGCCGCCAGACGCCACCGCCACCGACGCCATATCGTCCACCCGCCGGTCAACGCTACACTCCTCGAAAGACCGACGTTTGGCGCGCCCCTGACCACCGCCCACTTTGTTACCACTGCGGAGAGGCTGGCCACACCTACCGCCGGTGCCAGTACCGACAGATGGGGCTACGAGGTTTCGCCGTCAACGCGCCTCGCCCACAGCGGGGTGAACGACCGCAAGACATCGCCGACTACCTCGCAGGTGCTCAGTGGACACCCCGACGACCATCCCGCTCGCCGTCGCCTGGCCGCTACATGTCACCGCACCGCCGGCAGTACGCTGGCCCAAACCGGGGCCGATCTCCTAGCCCTTACTCGGAAAACTAAGGGCAGCAACCGATGGAGGTGCGGTTGCTGTACGACGAACTACCGAAGATCCTCCGCCGCCGCCGACGACGACGACGCCGCCGCAAGGAAATCTAAAGAACCCGTCACAAGACGAACGAGGCCCTGGCGTGGAAACTCCGCAGCCCGAAGAAGACATCACTACACAACGTGGAACCGGCGGAACAAACCGACGCAGCCGTGACCCGACGCCGCGACCTAACCGCAACGCGAGACGACGAACTACCGACCTCAACGTTCTTATCGACGGCCACGGAGTCACCGCTCTCGTCGACACTGGGGCCGACTATTCCGTCGTCAGTGGGTCATTCGCCGCCAAGCTGAAGAAAGTAAAGACCGCGTGGAGTGGACCCGAAATCCGGACAGCTGGAGGCCACCTGATAACGCCGATTGGAGTCTGCACGGCGAGAGTCACCGTCAGTAACCGGACTTATCCTGCGAGCTTTGTAATCCTACAAAACTGCTCCAGGGATGTGATACTTGGAATGGACTTCCTAAGTGACCACGGCGCCGTCATCGACCTAAGGTCTGAGTCCATAACACTAACCTCAGACAAAGCGCTCCCGCCTCTCGCGACGCCAGGGAACCATGCATTGAATGTGATAGAACAGCAGGTGACCGTTCCGCCGCTCTCCAGCATCATTATTTCCGTCGGCACCGAAAACCCTGCGAACCTTGAAGGCGTCATCGAGGGCGATCAGCACCTACTCCTGAACCGTCAAATTTGCGTCGCAAGAGGTATAGCCGAGCTGCGTGACGGTAAAGCAAAGGTATTGCTGACAAACTTCAGCCACGAATATAGGCACCTAAACATTGGTACGACGGTCGCCTACATCGATGAATGCGTGGCCGCCAGCAATGCTTTCGCCCTCTTCGATGCTGCCGAACCTGCTTCGACGAATCGAGGTCCCGAACCAGATTTCGACGTCAACCCGAGCCTCCCGAAGCACAAGCAAGACCAGCTCAAAAGTCTGCTCTTGCAATTCAAGGACTGCTTCTCGTCGTCGTCAAGAATTCGACAGACCCCAGTCGCAAAACATCGCATCATTACAGAGGAAAATGCGAGGCCACTCCGCCAGAGCCCGTACCGAGTTTCGACGCGAGAACGCGAAGCCGTAAAGAAGCAAGTCGATGAAATGCTACGCGACGACATAATCCAGCCGTCCAAGAGTCCCTGGGCGTCTCCCGTGGTGTTGGTGAAGAAGAAGGATGGGACGCTACGTTTCTGCGTCGACTATCGTCGCCTGAACAAAATCACGAAGAAGGACGTATACCCCCCTCCCACGGATAGACGACGCCCTGGATCGACTCCACAACGCGAAGTACTTTTCGTCGATGGACCTGAAGACGGGCTACTGGCAAATCGAAGTCGACGAGAGAGACCGAGAAAAGACTGCCTTTATAACACCAGACGGCCTGTTCGAGTTTAAGGTCATGCCTTTTGGTCTTTGCTCGGCCCCCCGCGACCTTCCAACGCGTTATGGATACTGTACTGGCTGGCTTGAAGTGGCAGACTTGCCTTGTGTACTTGGACGACGTCGTTGTGTTTTCCTCGAACTTCGATGAACACCTGCGACGCCTTGAAGCTGTACTTCAGGCAATCAAGACGTCCGGACTCACTCTTAAGCCAGAGAAGTGCCGCTTCGCGTACGAAGAACTTTTGTTCTTGGGCCACGTGATAAGCAAATCCGGAGTACGCCCCGACCCGCAAAAGACAACCGCCATCGCTGCTTTTCCGCCACCCACCGACAAGAAGGCCGTGCGTCGATTTCTCGGCTTGTGTGCCTATTACAGGCGGTTCGTTAAAAACTTCGCCCGCATCGCCGAGCCTCTCACTAACCTCACCAGGACCGACGTCGAGTTCAAGTGGGAAACGCCGCAGGAGGAAGCATTTCAAGAACTAAAACGACGCCTGCAAACGCCCCCGTTACTTGCGCATTTCGACGAACACGCCGAAACAGAAGTGCACACCGACGCGAGCAGCGTAGGACTCGGCGCCGTCCTTGTGCAGAGGACGGACGGACTGGAAAGGGTTATCAGTTATGCTAGCCGGTCGCTATCAAAGGCAGAGGCCAACTACTCCACAACAGAAAAGGAGTGCCTTGCCATCATCTGGGCTACATCAAAGTTTCGCCCCTACCTTTACGGCAGGCCCTTCAAAGTTGTGAGCGACCACCACGCCTTGTGTTGGCTAGCTAGCTTGAAGGACCCTTCTGGTCGCCTCGCACGGTGGAGCCTGAGACTTCAAGAATTCGATATTACCGTCGTTTACAAGTCCGGAAGAAAACACTCTGACGCCGACTGCCTGTCTCGTGCCCCCGTCGACCCACCACCGCTGGACGACCAGAATGATGACGGCTTCCTGGGAACCATAAGTGCCGACGACTTCGCCGAGCGACAGCGCGCCGATCCGGAACTCAAGGGCCTTATGGAATACCTCGAGGGCAAAGCCACCGTGGCTCCAAAGGTATTCAGACGAGGACTGGAGTCGTTTTTCATGCGCAACGGCGTTCTGCTAAAGAAAAACTTCTCGCCACTTCGGGCCGACTCCCTCCTCGTAGTACCTTCGGCATTACGACCAGAAGTTCTGCATGCTTTGCATGACGACCCGACGGCTGGACACCTTGGATTTTCCCGTACGCTGGCAAGGATACAAGAAAAGTACTACTGGCCTCGCCTCACTGCCGACGTCACCCACTACGTGAGGACTTGCCGAGATTGTCAGCGACGGAAGACACCACCGACTAGGCCAGCCGGACTTCTGCAACCCATCGAGCCACCTCGCCGGCCGTTCCAGCAAATCGGAATGGACTAACTGGGGCCGTTCCCGACGTCGAATTCCGGAAACAAGTGGATCGTCGTAGCTACTGACTACCTCACCCGCTACGCCGAGACAAGGGCCCTGCCCAAGGGCAGTGCCGCCGAGGTAGCAAAGTTCTTCGTCGAGAACATCGTACTGCGTCATGGCGCCCCAGAGGTCCTCATTACCGACAGAGGTACGGCCTTTACCGCGGACCTAACTCAGGCGATCCTAAGGTACAGCCAAACAAGTCACCGCCGGACCACCGCCTACCACCCACAGACCAACGGCCTGACCGAGCGTCTAAATAAGACCATCGCCGACATGCTGGCCATGTACGTCGACGTCGAACACAAGACGTGGGACGCCATCCTTCCGTACGTGACCTTCGCATACAACACGGCCGTGCAAGAAACGACGCAGATGACGCCATACAAGTTGGTCTACGGACGGAGCCCGGCAACGACGCTCGACGCCATGTTACCGAACGTCACCGATGAGGAAAACATCGACGTGACCGTCTACCTACAGCGCGCCGAAGAAGCACGACAGCTCGCCCGCCTGCGGATCAAGAATCAGCAGACGACCGACAGCCGCCGTTACAATCTTCGACGACGCTTCGTGGAATACCAGCCCGGCGACCGCGTTTGGGTGTGGACACCGATACGCCGACGTGGACTTAGTGAAAAACTCCTTCGGCGATACTTCGGGCCGTACAAGGTGCTTCGACGTCTCGGTGCTCTGGACTACGAGGTCGTCCCGGACGGCATAACGAACTCTCAACGGCGCCGTGCGCGACCCGAAGTCGTCCATGTCGCGCGCCTCAAGCCGTATTACGCGCGTTAGCAAACCAGAGGACTGCACTTATTGCTTAATTATTGTACTTTCTTTCTTTATTGTTGTTATTTATTGTTGCATGCATTTTTCCCCCGTGTTCTGTTTTAAGCATCGGGACGATGCCTTTTCAGAGGGGGGGCATTGCCACGCGCTATTCTTATTTTCACTTTTGTTGTGTTCGGTTTTCGCCCACAAAGACCGTCAGCAAAGCTCAGCTCAAACCGCGCCTTATTGTTCTAGAACCTTCGCGATTATTGTAGATCGTTTTGTTAAGATTGCGCGCAAGACGCGACCACTCGAGATTGTTCCTGAGCTTGCGCGATGACCAGTGATAAGGCTAGAATGTTCGACGCGTGATGCATAAAAGCCGGCGCGCTCCAACGATGTTCAGTTGTTCGCCGGCCGACGCTCTGTACGCCGCTATCAGTGCCAGCGTGTATTACTGTAATCCTACTTTCTGTTTACCGGCCACAAGTTCGGCCTAATAAACAGTTTCATTTTGGACACGTCGCCTGCTGCCTTCGTCGACGTCACAACCACGTGACAATATATACGGGGTGGCCAGTGAACGGTTGTGCAGCGCGAGCAGTCGGTTTTTAAAGACGATAGTCTCTCTTTGGATAATTCAACGCAAAAATTTTGGTCTGTCTGTTTGTCACCCGATTCAGCTAGCTACTCGACCAAAGTTTACCCTATTT